>JBAJHX010000067.1:20657374-20680964 GCA_037176925.1 Amniataba percoides | reverse complement strand
AAAAAAAAAGAAACCCAACATATCATCTTTTGGACTTTCTGTGAATTCTGTGAATTTCAGGATCTCAGCCAACTGGGAGAAATTTCTTTTGGCTTGTGAACAATCATGAATTCTGAATGTGCGATAACGTGGCGTCGAAGAGACACATAGGATGAGCCACATATGGTGAGAGAGAAAGATATGGGAAAATTCTCGTCCTGTTATTTCTAAAGCTTCTGAGGATCCCCACATGACTCTAAAGATTATGAAAAGGCCGTCGAAATATCAGAGGGTTTACACTCCAATAACAAACATCGCCATGCCGAGATAGATATCATACCAGGTGGTGAAAAATATGCAAATATGGGCCACATGCTCTAAAGCTTGACTTGGGGTGGCTCCTCGCTCATATTAGTCATGACTCGCTGGCAGCACTCACTGCCTGAATACTAAAGCACGCTTTGGACAGATGAACAGCCGTATGAAGAAATATTGAGCTATGCTGTTACGCAGCGTAAAGTGACAAAAGATGGTGGAAACAGTGATGACCCCATGTCATAAATGGGGAAGAGCCCCAATGGCGTTCCAGTTTGAAGTCAAATACTCAGAAGAAGAAACGGGCCATTAAGCTTCAAGCACAAAGAAAAACTTGAAAGTCGACAGTTCATTTTCCCTTCTTTGCTCTGGGGTTTGGCAACAAAAATGAATCGGCATCCAGGATGAAACATAATTATGAAAACATGCTAACAGACTGTTGTCAGTCACTGTCTGCAGCACACTGAGTGCTCTACATCCACTTGTTTAAACAAGTCACTTTAGCAGAAACAACAGATGGGGAGCGTTTTCTGACAAGCTATGCAGGACGAAGTGTTGCATTAGTTTTTTACTACCTGCTGTGTAATGGCCTTATAGACGAGACTTGTTTTGCACAGGTGCTGCTGACCTGATAGCTTATCAAGGCGGAAATTAGCTCGCCGGTGGAGAAAGCACACTGCAGGAAGAAAAGGTGAAATTAACAGTTTGCATCCTGTAAGTCACCAAACTAAATGTAGATCAGACCGGCGGAGAGATCACGGTCTGCTGTGAGGTGTGCTCGGTGCAGAGCAATGAGGAAAAAAAAAAGAGCAGGCCTTTGTGATGAGGAGGTGGAAGAACAAAAATAAAGGAAGAAGGACACACTATGTTAAAAAACCCAAACAAGAGAGCAGAAGAGCGGAGAATCGAATTCAGTAAAGAATCTGTTTCCTTTCATGTTCTAACTAAGTTCTACTACTGCTTTCTCGCTTTTAAATGTCAGCGCTGAATCTGTCATGTTTGTATAGTACAGTTTAAAAATAATCCAGAGAGTGGTTGACAGGGCGACAGGCGATGTAAGGCAAACCTGAGAAAACTGTGTGGACCAAAGGCAAACGATTTTGTCCTGAAATCTTATACAGAGTCATTTTTTGGTGACCCCCCCCCTGAAAATCGTGCAAAATTAAGTTCTGAGAAGATGAGCGGCACATTGTCACCACATTTGAAAGGACTTCAGTGCTGACTATTTCATAAATATAGTTTGAAATACTCTTGTGAATAACTGGCCAAATGTTGCATCATTTCGCATTTGTCTTGCCCAAATATTTTTATTCCATAATGATAAATAGTTTTCAGTGTCACATGAATTTAGAGGACTCTTGTTTTCAGTAAGAGACACAGTTGTGGTCACGGCCTGCTAAGCTACCTACTGTATCTCAATACACCTGCACAAGGATTTCTGATTGAAAGTGAAAACACTGTGATTCTATGAAATAGTACATTATTGATTAATATAAATCTATTCCAGGCATGCATTCAGTGCCAAAACTTCATTGAATTGAACAGCTGTAAGAATACCAGTGAATGCGTTTGTATTTAGAGTCTCTTGTCGCTCAATTGGTGTAAAGCAATCACAGATGGTGGAGGCAACTTGAGAAACATAATGGTTGAAATGTGCAATCTAGCAAAATCACATCATAAGATTTCTGAAAATTTGGGATACTTAAATTTTTTAAAACTTGTGCCACCATCTGGGCCCTCACCCACGCTTAGCTGGAAGTGAGTCATCTTTCGGATGTTTTTGTTGAGGCGTGTCCGAAATGACGTGACCACGCAACGCAGCGACTCGTCACATGATCGGCGGACAGCATGACGACGTTATTTTACGCTTCTTCTGATGATGAAGTAGTCTTAAGTTCTAAGTCAACGTGAAGCATCACATCCGTTATGTAACCTTGCAACTGAGACACACACACACACTTCCACATAACACGCTTTTACACAAAGATAACTAGCTAATACGTGATGCCACGCTTGTTAAGAGAACTCTTACATCAAAAGGGACCTCCCCCCAGAGGCTTATGTGCAGGCATGTAAATACATCGACATCCTTCCAGCTGTACTGAGGAGAAAAGTAGGCTAAATCCTCAGTCCTCTTACTGACTATTTAGTCTAACATCTGTGTGTGTGTGTGTGTGCATGATAAAGAGAGAGAGAGAGAAAGAGAGAGAGAGAGAGATTAGGGCTGCCATTCACAGTTAATTCTACATATTCTAGCGAGGTAAGTTAATTAACGGAGGCCATGTCCATATTTACTCACAGCTATATTTACAGCGCCTGAGAAATATACAACTACAGCTCAGTTGTTCGGTGGATGACAGGGCACAGTCTTCAAATAAAGGTCTCAAATCTCTATTGCCATTTTACATCCTGGGATTAGTCATGTTTTTTGTGTAGGCTTTAACTCGGAGACGTACAAACAGTATCTGGGCCTCTGACTGACGGATCTGTGATCAAACTGTAGATGAGCTTGTCAGCGTTCGTGCTGAGGAGCATCGTTTTTGGAAGAGGTGGCCGGGATGTGTACCTGCACCCTCAAAAGGCCCCAACACTAAACAGAGATTAAGTCAATGTGTTTGAATGAAAGCGTTTAATCAGCTCAACAACGGCCTCATGTGTTTTGCTGGCTGTGGCCTGGTTGATACAAGCGCCTGACTTTGCCTGTAAAAAATTCTTCGGACGTGCAGAAGAGACGTGAATCTTCATCGTCCACCTCAAAGCAGCCACGTCAGGCTCGGTGTGCGATGTGGAGCTTGAGGTGACATACGGCCTTGACTAGTTAGCCCAATTTAAGGCAATTGGGCACACACTCGGGCGAGCAATGGGATAAGAATAGAAGATGTCATCTGTTGTACAGATTGTACAGCCCTCTGGGACAAATTAGCAATTTTGGGCGTTATAAAAACTGACAAGACTCAAAATAGACAACAAGTTTGGGGATTCTTCTGGAGGACCAACTAATTGAAGGCAAAAGAGAGGTAGAAGATGATAATAAAGGAGATGAAGCAGTTTGGGGTGAAGTGCCTTAGTCAAGGGCACAGCGGTAGAGCTCAGGAGGTGAACCAGCATTCAAATTCTCTCGTATTAAAGGAGGTCTTTTGCATACATTAAGTTGTTCAGCATCATTTTAGACTCACACTGTGGCTTTACTGCATCATGAGATCATCACTGTGTCTGAGCAGCAAAACTAAACACTCCTTAGGAGGCTCTATTATTAAGGAGACCCTTGATCTTAGCACTTAGTGGATGAGTGAGTCAGCATGCGGCGTGACCTCCCTGATACCCAGATGACTATCAGGAAGTCTGCTGAATATCAAAGCAACGAAACGCAGCATGCTCCTCTTTGATGTCCGGCACACCCCCTTACCAAAGTGACCGAGCGGACAGGTTTGTATCACAGGTCTGAGGAGCGTGCACGGGCGGGTATTTCCTCACTTCAAACTAACGTGGAGCCACTTGGATTCCCATTCATGTCGTGAGGAGTTTAGATGTTGAGGTGAGATGGTGAGTTTTTAATGCAGCACCACGCTAACAACAAAATGTTAAATGTCCACACAAAATACTCTATCTCGTGATTTTACAGCAGATGGGTCAAAGTGAGGAATGAATATGGACAGTCTCTCCATATCACTTTTATGAAAATGTATTCCATTAGGACACCGAGTTACTAGACACTAAAAAATCCACTAAAATAAACCATCGTGGCACCCAAAAAGATATCACATCATCGAGGACACGTTGAAGGGAAAGAGCCAGGATGAATGTGGCATTTGTGAATCGCACACACCTATGGCGAGCATGCCATCTGGGTAATCAGCAGTCAGCATGAACTCCCCACACCCACACATCTGACCATCGTCACACGGCACAGATCTGCCAGCACACCCGCCTACACACACAGATTCCTGCACTGCTATCTGTAGATGGACCCTCCACTGACTGAGTTCATTACCCAGCCCTTAACCTGAAAACGTACCAGTGTCATCGTGTAAATTATCATCTTTGGAGCTTTTGTGCCTGTGATTCAGTAAATGTTACATCTTCTTTATACTTCTAATAAAGACAATTTAATACATAGCATACACAAATAAAAATACCAGTGCACATGAAAGTCATCTGCAACTGCACCCATCATGACTTGAAGTCCAAAGCGTTCTTGCGTTTTTTTTTTTTAGGTTTTTGAAAGACGTCTGTGATTCACTGCAGTGGGGATAATGAAAAACGGAGGTTGGGGGTGTAGATGAATACTTGGCCCTGTTGGTTGCCACTGTGAACAAATGGGACTGGTCTTGACATGATAATGACACAGCATGAGCAGGGCTTTGGCTGGCTACTTCTAAATGTGGATTGTCACAATGTCGAACTATGGTATGCACAAAAAGAATGGTGTTTTTAGTTGGAGGACAAAGAAATGGTGCTCTCTGCTTTGGTGGTGCAAAAGTGTTTGCGTAGCAGGGAGTCTGGAGAGAGGTAAAGTGAGGTCGCATCACATGGATAACTGGAATTTTAAAGAGTGAGTATTGGGTCATTGGACGTGAGCACAAATGAGATTGATCAGAAGTCCAGAGCAGCGATCAATCGTTTAAGTCAGTCACAAGGCTGAGTGGGTTTTAACTGTCAGTGTCACAGTGTGTAGAGGCGAGGCTTGCTTGATTTATTTCGGATGCCATATAACATTTATCTTTTGAAAAAGGAAGCACCAATGTCTCTCCTCAAATGAAGAATCTATATTTTTCTTCAATCTGAATGCAACAAGTTAAAATAATTTGTTTGCTTTGTATTTATTGATTTGTTCAGGCAATGAGCCTGCAGTGCATTTTCAACTGTCTTCCTCTGAGATAATATGACAGAAAAGTCAATGATATTATATCAGAAGGGAGATTCTGTTGTCTGGCTTGCTGCCCTTTCACATCAGAATTTAATTTTACATGTAAATTGGATTATGTTGCATTGTACTGTGTGTAACCTTCGTGGTTACACAGAAATATGCTAAAACTCTGAACAATGAATGTTCATTCTTGAAATTCAACAGGGAATCTCACAGTGGCTATACTGGTGTTAGCAGAACTGCAAAGTTTTACTCAGGTTGAAGTACACTGCTTGATAACAATAATTAAAAATCCACATGAGAAATTGAATTAAAAGAATATTGGTGTGAGACGGAGCAGAGCAACACTGACGATCAAGGATGAGAAATCGGGCCTCTGCTCTTATCTAGCTTCGACAGCCAGCAGCAAGCAGATACAATAGTGCAGGATTTTATAGACAGCGAGACCTCAAAGGAGTGAGGCCAAATACCATTGATCTGTGAATGAAAGAGCAAGTCCTTTTGGCAAGCATAACAACCCGAGGATCGCTTTAGAAGCACAAAACAAAACTGGTGTCCTCCTTCATTAAGGTGTGCCAGAGATCTGGATTGGACTGCAACGTGATGATTTGCCAACCAGGAAATTTGAACGTTATCTTAAGAATCCCCACGAGACACATTGTGGTCTTCAACAGGTGCAAGCACAGAGACATCAGGGCTGCCGTTTCTTTGAAATGGGTCAATTCTTTGTGAAAGTTCTTTGAGCGCAGAAACCTGAAAATTATCTCTCAGTCTCACAGTCTTTAGATGTGTGCGGTGGTCGAGAGGTCATCTGTGTTTTCTTTGTAAGCTTTGAAAGATATGCGAGACAACGAATCATAAGATGGCTCCGAGATAAGAGATAACCGCCTTGTGCTGCAAAAAAGGCAAAATAGATAGCATTGTTTTTCCACCTTTGGTCATAATCCAGCAGTGTCAGCTGGCCCCATGAGATCCCGTCTATGTATTCTAGATATAGAAAAGGAGAAATGATGAAGAGGAGAAAAGTGCTCTTTAAAAAGAAAAGAGTTTGAGAAAATGGTTTCTTTTCTTGGACAACCACTGTAATAAAGGTGGTTGCATGCTACTGCAGCAAATGTCCTTAAAGAAAGAAAAGAAGATTCTGTCACAGCAGTGAGAATATTGTGCTATAAAGACATTATAGTACTGCTATTTGTTCAGATTCCATATTTGAGGCTTAGAAAACCTGGATTCATCAAGAAAATCCTGACTTAATCTACCTGAAGCTTTCATTAAAGTTAAAGCAATTCCTCAAAGCAAACATTGAGGTGTGCTCAGGATAACTAAAGATTGATCAATGGAATCAATATGACTGATTCAGATAATAATAGGTATTCACATTTTACAGTAAACAAATACAATGAAAAGATAACGACACAGTTTTCACTGCAAAGATTATTTCTCATGTATTTCTGTGGTGGCAAAAACAGTATATACTACATGCAGTATGTACTCTATACTGGGAAAGATACTTCTTGATGTCTATGAGAGTTTATATTTTTAATTTAACCACATATTCAGGCTCATTTTTATTCTCCTGTTTCTATTCATATCATGAGCAGTTGAGATTGATCATAAATAAAGCACAAAATGTCAGCCTGCCACGCTTAAAAGAAATGAGTGTGAGCGTTCTTGCACTCTGTAGTCTATAATAATAATTTCACCTGGGCTACCACAATTGCAGCCATCCAAGATAATAGAAATTCAGGAGCCATTTTATCCATTGGTGTATTATAATAGTAATGAGACGAGCTCTTCTATTAGGAGAGGCTGAACACCGTCTCTTGAATTGATTGTTTGTTGTTGGTGGATGGACTAGAGGAGAACAGACTGGATAGTTTGTGTTCCCCTCAGATGTTCAGGTAAGGGAAATTTGATCCTGTGTTAATATATCAGAGAGCATTTTACAGTTCAAACCAGATACTTCTATTGTTTTATTGCTGCATCATCGTCTTGAAATAATGCTCACCTTGAACTATGCAATATGATTACAGAAATGACAAACATGTTCATGAATCACACTGAAGGAGCGCTAACACAAAGCCACGCTGTGAAAAAGTTATTCAGCTTTTGCTGCAACACAATATGTCCGTCACTATGTTGGGCATGGTGGATAAAGTTTCAGTTGCTGTGATGACTTGCCAGAGTTGTACAACTCTGCCTCATTGTATTAGAAACCTGTGCCAGTGTGTTGGCGTCTCATGAGCCTTCAAACTCAAGGATCCATTACCCAAATTAGATTTCCTGGTTCATGTTTCGTATTCTCAGCGGTACGTCCAGCAACACACCCAACACAAACACCACCGCAGTTTTGAAATACGAGACTGTTTTCAGTAACACTCCCTAATTTTATTATGCTGACCATCGGAGACCCTAAATGTCCAGTTGTTAATCTCAGCACAGTTCATAGTTGAACTTGAGAACATCAACAGTGAGGTAAGAGGAACGTTAGGGAATAAGGGGTGCAATACCAAAACTGAAATTTACATTTCATCAGCTCCAATTAATCAATAGAATGACTGAAATTACACTTAAGTAAAAGAAAAACACCATAAGAAACGTTTTTGGATAACGTTATTATAGGTTTCCACCTAAACTATAGAAGAAATAGTCTGAGAGTTCAACACCAACTTTCTGTGCAGTAAATATGAAATATCAAGAAAAAAATGCGACCTTAAAAGATCAAAACATGAAAACATGTGCAGGTGGCGAACTAAGTGAAACAATATAAATAAAACAGCATCGCCATCGATCCAAATTTTCAAAGAAACCTGTAAGATTCAGGGTGCTTTTGAAAGTATTGATTCACCTGGAGCTGCTGCACTGCTTATCGCACCCAACAACCCTCGATTACATCCTAATCCAATCCACACATTCAATGGCAAATAACTGAGTGAAATAACCGTTTTTAGATTTCTGTTCAATGCAATGGATTCTGCTGGAAGACGCTCCATCACCTCCAATACCGAAGCTTTCCACGCAAAATGTGAGAGGTGTTTTCAGGAAAAAAAATACCCTCGGAGCAACAGCTTTCACCCAAAACCAAGCCCTGCCTTTCATCTCTCATCTGTGAAAAATAAATTTAGTTGCACCCCACTGCATTGGAAGATTTTTCCACAGGTCACTCAGCCCCGGACCGATGGATCAGGAACAATGTCGAAAGCTAAGTAAGACTACATGAGGGGAACGGAATAGCCAAATATTTCCCCCTCTGAACCAATTTTACATGACCTCCATCGAAAAAAGGATTTCAAGATAAGAAAGATGCAAGGGAGAATTAATTAGGAGCGAGGAAAAGACAAGCACAGTGTCCCAGCTGAATGGACAGGAGGCAACGGCAAGATGTGCTCTTCCATAAAATATGTTCACAATCTAAAAGTTCAGCTATAAACTTAAAGCAATTGTCAAAACATTAAAATGGACTATTCTTTCTCAGTACTAACTACACAGGAGAGACATGACTGGTGAAATAATTTTAAAAAGTTATTTGTAATCCACTGATTTGCATGTATGAATGTTAATATTCTTACACACAAATCCAGAAAATATCACAGTTGTGTACTGAGACCTTCATTATTTCAACAGGGCTGCTTTTTTCGAGGTGTGAGCTTTTGCAGGGGTCAGATTTTGGAGACAATATGAACTTGTGGTGCTTTTGTTCTTTGCTACAATACATGCTGTAATTTTCCACCATCCAGATTGACACGATGCCTTTCAAACATTGCCCACATCTTTCCAGGCACAACCCGTTCAGCTATTCAACTGGCCCTCAGAGTTTGAGAGGGCTTACTTAGCATTTGCGTCAGAGTAGCTTCTGTGATAAAGTGTTGGATGGCATTGATTTTGTGCCAGAGGAGGGTCTATTCTGGTATGCTTTAGTCTCCCCCCCCCCCCCTCTCACCACTACCCCTCCTGTGCCTTTTTTCTGCTTTGGATAGCACAAAACAAAGATGTGCAGCCTCTCAACATTCGTGTTGGGAGGTCACCCCACCCAAGCCCCCTGGCTATCTATAAGTCTCAGAGTTTTAACTCACTGGTGAGAGAAACAAAGCTGATACCATGGACCTTGGATATGCATTTAGAACATCAAAACTGTTCAACATTTTTTCAATATTACCAATTTAAGGGCCATTTAAAATTTGTACCTCAACAAAAAGGAAGGTTTAATAGGAGATTTGTTGGTCATAGTTCAAACTAATTCTGGCATCTTTGCCAATTTTGTTGATACCATTAAAAAAACCTCTGATGTGGACGAAAACCGAGACAACCCAAACAGGGTTTTGGTGGGAATGACAGCGAAAAAAAAACTACAAGACTCACCTAAATATGCTTACTATGCATGAATTTTTTATCAATAATCTGGAATCAATAACATGCAAGTGGATCAGGATGTGATTCTAAAGATTCTGCCTGACAAAAGACATTTTTATTAGTTTTTTTTGTTTGCTGGTCAAGACCACGTGAATCACTGGGACACTGTTTAAACTTGCTTGTGCTGCCTTCAAATTTCAATAAAGCACTCAAACTCCATGCCCAGGACTAACAGTTCCCCCATAACCGCTGACACTACTAGCATCATAACATAATTTAGTCTTTAAGTCTTTATGATGTATAAATTATTTTTTAAACATGAATTAAAGTCCAGGCTCACTGTTGCTCCAGCTGTAAAAGCGACTTGCATGGATAGACAGATGTAGTACGTCTCTGTCTTTGAAGACAATTGACTGGAGGTGACTATTTTTGGTCGAATGAGCTTGGAAATACCTCCAAATGCACTTCGATGAATACGTGACACACACATGCATGACAAACAGCGAGGGGTGCAGAGGCTGGAGTCGTTCCGACGGGCTGCCGAGGAAAAGGAGAGGGGGAATGGATATAAATGGACAGAGATGAAAGGAAAGCAAGAGGAGGGGTGGGAGGGGTCGGGAGGGGGTGGATGGATGGATGGTTGAACGAATGAATGGATGGATGGACAGATGAGGGTTAGGTGGCTGGAGGGAGGTATGCTACATATTGGCATCGATCCACGGGAGGGCCCATCAAAGACAGACTGACATTTATGGTGCCGCTGACTGCGCCGGCCTGCCCTCAGCAGCAGGCACAGAAAGCCGTGACATTGTCAGCTGTGCTGGGAAAACTGTCGCTGCTCTTGACTACTGCTGAGCCTCAGACAGTTTCTCTATAGATCCACAGGTCAGGGGCTGAGGGGTCTTGTTAGCTGCGGAGGGCGATATACTCGTTCAGTATTCAACACGGATTGGGAGCTGAAATGAAACACAGCTTGAGCGAAACCTTTTATTGCTCCCGGGAGAATTTGCCTTGTGCATGTAATGAGCACGTATATTAAAAGGAACATACGGCGGAGATAACAGGGCGCCTTCATGTTGCATCAAGCTATGATACATTTTTAATGCCATTTATGGTTATTTCTAGGAAAACTCAATATCTAACTCGATGTGTCAGCTGACTCTGGAGGTTACCCCGATTCGCCTCAGTTTTGTCGTGACCCCTGCCAACCAATCACCTCGTTGCTGTCAGACTCAAAATCTGGACCATTTCTGGGCTGTTTTCGGCTGTCATCTCAGCACTGCCCCCATGTGCCCTTCCTCCACCCTTCACCTCACGTGGTTAGAAATTGGTATTTTTTTTAAAATACCACAAAAGGAAGTGCTGTCAGGCGCTCATACTGCAGACGGGCAGACTGTTTTCCCGGTGGAGGTCAGTGTTTATGCCATATTTAATACTGATTAAGTATTAATTTCGACTGATTAGCTATTCTCCCTATTCTCCTTGTATTTTCCATCATTTCCTGTGTTAGCCTACTTTTAATTTAACCCTTTATTATAAAGCGCTTTGATGCTATTGATAAGAGTACACCAAGGCTGAATCACAAATCAGGTAAAGCTAAACTCAACCACCCTGGAGACCCAAAGAACAACAAGAGAGGCGGGTCCTACATTATTACTTGAGAAATGGTGGAAATAATGTCTATATGAAGCTTTGTTTTCTTTACTGTAGGCACCGTTGGGGTAATCTTTGTACACTGGCTTTATGGGGTCAGTATAACATGAAATGGAAGTTTTTCTTGATGTGGTAAACACACACTGTACATAAAAGCCTCTTTGTACTCCACCTCTCTGCCTGCTGTGTTATGATGCCCATCAGAAAGCTTCAGATGAATCTTTCCTCTGCAGGGGAAAATTAGTTGAGCCCATTTAGCCTGCTAGCAAGCCCGTCCACTGGACTTACAGTAACGTAATGATAGCTAAGGTAGCACGGCTACCAGAGAGCAGTCTACAAAATCCATCAGAATGAACAGGGGTATATAACATGCTGATCTCAGCTTTTAAAAAATGCACATTTATTCAGTGAAAATGGATGAAGCCTTTTATTACTTATTATTAGACACTTAGAGCATAAATACACGAAATTCTGTCCTAGTTACAAAGCTTCATTTTTCATCCCTCCAGGCTTACACACACAGCACACGCTACCTACTGTATGTGTGTGATGTGTGCTCTATCAGTGGCAATCATGAAATGATTGCAGGGAGAGAATGGTGGGTAACAAGCGTCGCTGTTCAGCATTCCTAAACAGCCTCTGCTGTCAAGGGCATTTCCATGCTGCAGACACACACACTCACACACACAGATAAAAAATGATATGTTTGAAAAACGGGCTTCACCTCAGTGTGGAATTTAAGTAGTTTAAAATCTGCTGTGAGAGATTTATTGCGTTTGTTTTTGGATGATTTGTGTTTGTTTTTGTTTCCCTTTTCTTCTGTCCTAAATTTCTAAATCTCTAAAGCACAAAGACTTAAAATCGTACCAACTTCTTTCAGGCTTCAGGGCCTCTAAAACAGCTCATCTAATTACAGGTGCAGCTTTCCTCAAAATGAGCAACACGCTGCATTTTAGCAGCAACAAAAGACTTTCTTCACAGTTTCTCATTTCTTACAGATTATCAAAGAAAGGCCGAGCATCAATATTTAATTTGATGCCACTGCTGCCTCCGCAGCAGACACCAAACAAACAATATTTGAGCATTATTGTCAGTAAATTTGTGATGGAGGGATGTGGTCTTATTCATAAACAATACTCTTTGCCAGCTTCAGCGGATCTTATCCAGAGGAAAGGAAATGATAAAGTGAAATGTCTTACTTATTGTGCAGTGGGAGCCAAAATAGGATATTTCTGTTTGCAGGCTTCCACCATCAGTCAATACCAAATATATTACTGAGCCTTTGGGGCTGCAAACACACACTTGTCTTTTTTTTGTATTTTTCAAACGTGCGTGATTACAGGGTTTTGGTTATGTTATCCTCTCCACTTCCCGACCAAAGATTTTTGTAAACAAATGAAGCAGAGAGTGAGAGCTCCTCTCATCTGTAGCATCACATCTAACAATAAATGGAAGGATTCCTTCCTTTTTGTCTGCCCGTCCATTGATTATCTCGACGACCGTTCCTCCGACTGACTCCACACTTCACATTCGTGTGTTGCTGAGGACCTGACGAAGTGCGTGGTGAGTGTTAAGTTGTTTGACTGAGTGATTCTCATCTGCAACCACCAATATCAGAGCTGGCATGTTTAGAACAGGCATGTGTTGAACGGGCACTGCACCAACCAATGTGAAATCATTTTTGATGTCTTGATCAGCAGCTGACAGACATTTATCTGTATGAAGGTTTGATTGGGAAAAAAAAAAACACATTTTTCGTGAAGTAATTTCTTTTTCATGCAAAATGTTGTGAAAGATTTACTTTAGTTTATTGCTCCATGGATCTTATTTTGGTAGGTTTATTAAATTTATGATACTCATCAATCAAAATTATAACAAAACTGAAAGTTACACCTAAAAACTAACCAATTTTATGTGAATTTTGTCACATCAGTGATTAACTTTGTGAATACATAATTAGTTGTAATTAAAAATGGCTGACAGTTGACTGACAGTCAAATGAGTAAGAATTCCTCTTCTTCATTAGCCATTTATACGCACAAGACTACTGTGATCAATTTTTCCAACAATGTCCATGTTTAGTACACTGTGTTCACCTAAAGGAGCCCCAATAGGAGCAGCTCCGTGAACTCACACTGAAAAAAAATCATAACACCTGTCGCCACATGTTGCCACGCATGTCATCCAGCTCATTATCTTTGGAGAAGTCGACGCTTTGATGGATTTGAGCTCGTTCCTTCTCCGAATGGCTCTCCATGCTGAGTAGCTGGATGAGCTCTCCTGAATTAGCACCCAATCTGTTAACAGAACACGAATTTCTAATTTCCTCTGCAGCCTCGACGATTCCCAACTTGAAGAAAAACAACTTTGGAAAAAACGAGGAAAGAAATAACAAGAAAATAAATGATCAAGACTGACTGACAGAAGCCACAAGGCATCTTTAACCTTGCAGATGTGATCATCTGTTCCAGTACAGAGACTCAAAGGGAAAAATAATAATTGCCACTCTCTATAGATTACACAAATAAGACACCCAACATTGGCATCAGCAAGCGAAATCAAAAAGTATCGACAAAAAGCCTGAATAGACATGTGAGTCTTGTGGTCTGTATTGTGCGTTGCTGACTGAAACAACAGCTCCTTTTCTTTTTCTTCAAGACTCAAGTAAGAAATGAACTCGTACTCATGCACAGTCAGTTACTTACATATTATTATCATTATGTAGACGTTTACATGCTGACATTATGTTTGATCAGTTTCTATGAATACTGTATTCAAGACGTGTGTTTTTGATACAACAGGAGTTTGACAGACTGTTTTCATATTGTTGTGGTTTATCCAGGTTCTCTCTTTTCCTGCGAGCTCATAAACAGCACAAGGATTTTGAGCATTACGGTGGGATTTCAAAGAGACTCAAGACTGCAGATTTTTACATATTGTGTTGTTTTAGTTTTATCCTCTGATGGTGTTATGACTCAAACTATATATTTAAAACTACAAACAAACATGACGGCATTATCTTTTAGTATTTTTGGTTCCTTTTTTCATGCATGCATAAACAGAAACACTTTTCCTCAAATGTTTAGCAACACATATGAAGTAAAAAGTCTGTGCACATGGTCCTCGATGGCCAATGAGACCAGATATCACAGGACATTAATGGTCAGTCAGGCTTGGCCCCGGAGAACGCCCGCCAGATTGCAATCCCTCACCTTGATGCACAAATGGCCCTGCACACCAGGCCGAACCCTCCCATCCTCCGACCGCACACCGGAAATGAGTGATGAGTCTCCAGTTAAGATCTGCGGGAGGCCGGGGATTGAACAGAACTGCATTTTGTCACGCTACCACCGGAGGGGACATTTGAAACAGGATGACACCTCATGAATATCAAATGGCACCCTGCTTTTTAGCGTGACACACTTCACACTTCCTGGAATTAATTATCGGTGGATAATGTGGCAGCGACGTGGTCGACCACCGCTCCAAGTTTTCAAGGTGTTCTGAAAAACTTTTTGATGCCAGTGAAGTTGGACGAATTCTGGAGATAACAAGCACCTCAAACAAACCACGGCGCAGTGATGAAACAGGACAAAAATAGCTAATGTGTCATTACAATTATCACGGTTGACTTTGGACAACGTGTCGCTGCTTAAAATCGGACACGTGGAGGTTTATATTTCACGGACGGCCTTTATTTTCTGCATCCTTCTGCTACTGTAGCGAACCTTGCTCCGGCACAAAGATGAGCTGATTAACTTCCAGAACGGAGTTGCACTTCCAACATATTGGCTGAAAAGCATCCCTGGACTACAATTCTCATTTCTACTATCCATGCCTGTGTATTAGCCAACTTCATTAATATAAAAGGCGTTAGAAGTGAGCGGGAGAGAGTCGCACCCCGGCCACTTCATCACAGCATGGAGGGAGAGGGAGAGAGGGATGGCTTGTGTAAGAAAGTAAGTGTGTGTGTTTTTGCGTGTGTGTGTGTGTGTCCCAGCCTGCTTCAAAGGCAGCCTCTTGGACAAGATCAGTGCTGTGACCCTGTTCCAAGCCTATCAACAGGCTGTAGGCTGGCAGGTTTCTGGAGTGGAGACGAGCCTTTAATTTGGGACAGATGAGAGAGAGAGAGAGAGAGAGAGAGAGTAAAGGATGCAAAAAGAGAGAGAGAGGGAGGATAAGATGGAGAGATATAAGGAGGGGTAAGGTGGTTACAGAGGACCTGCAGGGTGAGGCAGGCGTCCACCAACGGAGGGGGGACCCGGTATCAAAACACACTCCTGCCCATGTCAACAAACACACACACACACACACACACACACACACACACACAATATGAAAGATCTGCAGAAAATACTGACTTTAATTGACAGCTTATTTCTGATAAATGATTCTTAGTGAACAATTTATGTTTACAAGACTTGAAACTTGAATCAGACTCATGAAAATGACGACTTTGAGACCCACAAATATAAAAAAAAGGGCGACTGAGTGTGTTGTGTTGCCTTCTGGAGCTCTGCCAGCTGTCATTAATTATTAATAACAGAACCAGGAAGCGCGCAACATCTCCACGACCTGATGCACCTTTTCAGTCGGGCTTCTGGCACCACGATAAAACAAAGAAAGCTCTAAAGTCAGATGAGAGAAATTAGCCTTTCATTATGAAATTAATTAGTCTACACAGGAGAAGCTCTGTGGGTTACCCTCTTCATATCCAGCATATCACCCATTTTCCCATTTTCCTCCCGGCAGCTGTGCTAATGATTCTGATGTGGAAATCATAAATTTACACTTTATGTGTTTATGTGCATTTAATTATCCAGAGAGCTCTTTTTTTGTTTGTTTTTTTTTTTACATATATTTTATATTATTAGTGTTTTCATTTAGCTATTGTATTAAATACTATAAAAAAAAGTACGTATTTGAACTAGATGTGGGGATGGAGGCCACCTACATGATTGATTTATAATATAATTATTATTATTATAGTAATAATAACTCTTTGTTTTAATGTCCAGACAGCTTAATTACAAATTTCTATCTGACATTGAACATTAAAAGGTTTGAGTCACCATCAGGATCCACATTACACTGTAAAAAAAAATTAATACACTGTAAAAGCTCAATCAGAGAATCTTTAGCTGTATTGAAAGAAGCTGCTAGTTAAGCTCTACTTTCTTTTTCTTTTATGATTATGATTATGATTGTTATTGTTATGTAAGCAGGGATGCCTTACAATAAAAAAACATGATACACAAAATCACTGTAAAATCCAACAATCTGACCAAACCGACTCTTTGCATGGTTGCTTTGATTGCTTGCTATGTTTTCTTCAATTTCACCTAATGCAGCTGAAACAATTCATATAGTCATATGGATATTGTTCACATAAAACACACATTGAATGCACGTTGTAATGCACATAATGCATTAAATGCATTAGGTTGTGCAAAATGTTATTTAATGTTATGTTTTAAAGCGGACCATTTTTTTTAAAAAAGGGTGTGGTTTTGGTAAATGTGCTTTTGTAGACAAAGCAAGGCTTGTAGGACTCAAAGACCTGACTCAGACTTGGTCCAGAAGACTTAAACCAGCTCTGGATTCATGTGAAATGTGACAAAGGCTCCAAACAAACGCACAGGCGAGAGTTTGCGTGGCAGGGTTTGTGAGGTTTTGCAGGCCTCCCTGTGAGAAAGCTGCCGTCGGGGAAGAAGAGACCAGACATGCTTGGTCGAGAGGCAGAGATGCAAACAGGGATTGGAAATGGGGAGCATGGTATGATATGTTGAGAAGAGACACAAAAAAGAGAAGATGAGAATGAAAGGATGACAAGAATAAAGAGAGATTTTGAAACTGTTGAAGAAGTGAGGAGGAGGAAAGGCAAGTCAATGCAAAAGAGTGTGTGTGTGTGTGTATGTGTGTGTGTGTGTGTGTGTGTTATGACAGAACGAAAATAGAGATTAATGGAGAAGCAACAAGCCTCTTCTGCCTTGGCAGTCGTGACTCACGGGAGAGTCTGAGCTCTTCCTGTGTGTGTGTGCATGTGTGTGAATAGTGTGCACACATATAATGAACAATAACCAACACTAACTCGTACACCATCTATATTAAGAAGTGAAAACACACACACACACACACTCACACAGACACATTGACAAACAACACCACCACCACCGATGCATTTTGTGGTGACAGGTAAGGGGGGGGTGGATACTGATTGTATGCAAACCCTCACAGAGTCTCCTACATTTAAATATTATTTGCATTTGAAAGTGTAAACATAATGTCATAAATAATAATATAATGTAAAATATTCATATGGACGCAGGGTGGATACGGGAGGAGGATTTCTGCTCGTGTGATATTTACATTCCCACTTTTTGACGAGCGAGTGATGTCAAAAAGTTTCACCTCATGTTATATTTACAAATATGTTGTGAAAAGTGTCCGCGGCGTGCTCACCGACCTCGCAGGTAAACATCGTGCATATCAAGTGAGGCGGAAGCTGAAGCGTTTAAAGGAATAGTTTTATATCTTTGACATCAGGAGGAGGTTAGCTTAGAATAGCGTCTTCAGTGATATCACAATAAGTCCAGTGATGACCTTTCAGTAAAAATACAACAACACGATCAGATTTCAAGGATTTCAGCTGATTTGATTAAAGTTTCATTGCGAAACCTACGGTGGTTGTCTTCCTTATCAAGTATGGATGAGTCGAATACTCAGTATGGCGAGCGCGGCACCTTCTGAATACCATAATTGGATCATGATAAATCAGGGGTTTCACTTCACCAAAGGCTATTTTGGCTGCTTGACTTCTTCATAATAGAGTCATTTTTCAAAAGGGACCACGGAGCAAGGATATGTCTATTTAGGAAGGACCAGAGGCATTAACAGTAAACAAATGGGATGGAAAAACAGGCAACGCGCCGGCATCTGGGCTCCTGTCTGAATACTTAGTTCTTTCTTTTTGGGCCCACATGCTCCATCTCGGACTGTGACTCAGGTGGAGAGAGAGAAAAGAGAAATCCAGCTCTGACTAAAAGGAGATATGTTAAACAATGATTAAAATAACCCGGTGACATAATGACAGTTTAAAGCACTAAAGGCGAGACGTGACTGTATACAGGAGGCCTTCGCGGGCTCCTTTAATCTTCTTAGTCCTGCTAAGCGCTGAGCATTATGGAGGAAATGCTGATACGATGATCCACAACTGCAGCTGATGTTTGTTTAACCCAAATTTCCAACCATTAAAGGAACCACGCGGTGTCAGCTCCTAAAATGTGGCTCATCCTCTGCACTGGAAATAAGACTATATGGCAATTAAGTGCCATTCAATTATACAGTCCAAAACCTTCGAATCATTGTTCCGACTCAACGTACTGAACCATAACATACGATAATAACAGGCAGCTCTTTCCTATGTCTCAAGGTAAATGTGGTGAAATAGTGCAGCCTCCAGTGAAGTGGAATATAGATACTTATTAGGTTAATGATTTAATGAACTTCGGGACATCGAAGAGTCAATAAGGCTTTTTACACAGCACTTAGCCCTGGGCTAGGATTCACATTATGCCCCGTGAATATGCCCCGTGTGGCTCGAACTCATTTGACACTCAGAGCCTGTGGGATGTGGCTTTTTCCCACCGCTAACCGAGCGATTAGAGATATTTCTGCATGTTTGATTTTAGCAGTAAAAAAGTTACAATGAGCTAAAAATGTCACCGTAATCATTATTTTGTGTTTTTTTTTTTTACAATAAACTTTAGGTTTATTCATATAAACATATAAGCCTTCTTTCACAGCAGTTTAACATTAACGAAGCAGTGACATAACTCCACAGTGAAGCCAGTTCAGCTGACATGAAAAAAATGCAACAGGTTGTAAACAAATCTGCTCTGAAGATGAACAAACTATTTTCATGTTACTAGCAACTATATTTTTATCAACATGTTTGTAAAATCTATATAAAGTTAGCTAAAGGTATATTTATTTGTGTCTGTGGATTTTATATACACACACACACACACACATATATATATAGTGCTACTCCTGCTTGCAAAAATTACATAATCTTGCTTTTGGCAAGTTCTCCAGACACCACGCAAATAAAAAAAACACCACAGTGTGTTTTGACAAGGCAACTATTCCAGTCACAAGCACTGATCAAAACACAGCCCTGTCCCTTTTCTTCCAAGAGCCATTTTGTGTGGCAAATACGTAAAAACCCTTAAATATTTCCCCTCCGCAGGGCAGGGAGGACAAATTGGGATTCCTACAAGGAAGAGGAGAAGGACAGGAAGGACACGAGAAGACAGACAGTGAGAGAGGAGCTGCCTGCCACTCATCATCCAAGGGCCAGCGAGCATGGTTGAAGTCTGCAAGGCACAGGTCACCTGATCCATGTTTAATGTGTATGTGTGTGTGTGTGTGTGTGTGTGTGTGCTTCACTCCCACCATTGTGGCTCATCTCTGGGCATCACTGCAGGGGCTGAGGATGTGTCACATCAACCACAGGCCAGTGAGCAAGTCTGGGGAATTGGGCTCTCAAACTGTGTGTGTGCGTCTGTGGGGTGTGTGTCCGTACATCTGTAGGAAGGCAGAGGTGTGTGTTTTCACAAGGGTGGGGGATGGAAGGCTGAAGAGTTTCGATTTAGGTTTGTATTTGTATTTTTTTTTCTTTTCCATATAGGGAACGTATAATATTCTACTCTTTCACTGCACTGATTGTTTGTGACGTGTGTGTGTGTGGCTCTCTGTCTATTGGGTGCATGTACTGTGAAACATAACATGCGGTTTGGTGTGTGTGGTGGTGGGGGGGTAACTGTGGCAGACAGCAACTAATCACCTCCCCCACACTGACAGTACCTTCGTCTCAGTGCTGCAGCCAACAAACATCCTCATTTATCTGCACAGATTTACATGATTGTTTCTGTCTGAGGAGCAAAGTTTCAGATATCATCTACATCATGTAATCAGCCAGTATATAATCTTATAACCACAATTTTAATGTCAAACCCTGTTTTTGATGCTCTTTCTGACCAGCACTTTAAAGTCTCTGCATCGTGTTCGTGTTCTTCTTCAGTCATTTTCAGTGCTCGTGATGGAGTTCGATCCTTTCCAGGATTTAAATGTATACCAATCAGAAACAAGATTCACGGGAAATTCAGAAGACGACATTTTATCACGAACGCGGTTATGCTGAGGTGTTGATTGCCTATTCTATGAAGAACACACACACACACACACACTCACAAAGTCAACGTTCACCTGTTCCCTTGAGATGTAACATGAATTTATTCTTTCCTGCACTCGAATATTTTCTCACGTGAGCTTCTTTCAAACAGTCGAGCTCCTGCTTTCCAGTTTAAGGCCCATCACTGTGAGCCCCATTTTTTGTTGTTACTGCAATTATCCGAGCACAATTTACTAGAAATACTATTCAAGCTCATGAAAAGAAAAGTTTTTTTTTTTAATCAACTTTGGGAAAAACCTTGATCGAGCACGGGGGTGCAGCTGTAGTCTAATAACAGCTGAAAGGAAGCAGCCTCCCAGGAGGAGGTAAATTCATTTAGTCCGTGATGAGGATTTGTCTGGAAATAACACACACCTTTCCGAGCAATCAAAACTATTCTCCAGGGCCATGTTTTAAACAATAGGTCATATTGTCCTTGGTTTAACTGGAGAGGAGCGTCCCATGATTGACCACTGATGAATGAAAAAAAATATTAATTTACTATTTTGAGCCATTCCAAATCGGCAACAAAATCTCAGCTGTGGTTTTGAAAGACGTCGTGTTGTTCAGCTCTGTTGTGATACGTGCAAAACTACTGAAAAACTCTTTAAATCACAACTAAGCAGGCCTAAGACTCCTAATTGCTGTGAGTAGAATCTATTTTCAATTATTTATTCACTTCTGCTGCAGATCCAATCTAATCCTTGCTAATCTTGCGTAAAGCCATGTCAGCGGCACGTCGGAAGTTGTGAGATCTGTGTGTGTGTGTGTGTGTGTGGCATGTGGACGTGGATGTAGACCAAATCAGCGCTGCGTGTGCAACTGTGTGCGCCCACGTGTCCACGCATGTTTGCAGATGTGCACATCCTTTAGTCCGCGCCCGCCCACACACACACACACACACACACACACACACACACACACACACACACACACACACACACTTTGATTGATGCGCGTGTGTCTGCCTTGCGCACACACCTTCAATAAATAATAAATGGCTGTCCACACAGAGGCGAGGTGGCGGCGTCGGAGAGATAGAAAAATAGAGTGGCCTTGTTAATACACCTCCACCCAGCTAACCAGCCTGCTCGGGGGACAGATAATGGCCGGCTGTGCCAACAGCTAATGTTGCTGCATTATGATGAATCCAAGTGCTGCAATCACATACTAAAGCATGTGAAAGAGCAATGGCTTTATAAGTATCTGTTATGTGTAGATAGGTTGAATAATAAAAGGGTGGGCAGGAAGGTGTCATTCACAGCCACGGCCGGCTTTTCATTCCTTCTTTTTAATTTACAAGAGCACGTGTGGCAGATTGGGGACCCAAAGCCATCTTATGTAATGAGACCAATTTGTACTAAATGTTTATTGGATCCGTAAGTAGTATCCTGCGCTAATTTCCCCATTCAATAGTGTGAGTGAAAATCACACAGGCAAAGGACGAGGAATATGAATGAAGGCGCTCGCACAAACTCTATTCAGACTCCCACTGCCGAAATAATGCGGGTCACTGATGCCCTACAATTTATACAGCATCAAGCAAATGTTGGAGCTTCGACTCACGAGCAGAGAAAATGCAAGACAACCTCGTAACTGTGGAAAATATGATGCTATTTAACGTCCAGGAAAATTTTGATGGTCATCATGCACATGTTGCCTCATAGTTTCATCAAATGAAAACATGTTTCTTAAGAGGATATCATTACTGGAAGCAAAACTATTGCATTACAGAGGGAAATATTACTTCGATAATCTTTCATAATGCAGGATTTATATCTTGTTAACATTACAAATATGTAGCAGTGTTGTTATGGCCCAAAATATTAGAATTCCAAGAAGCGTTTGCTCAAGGAGAAATGCTGCGTTCGCTGTAAATTTCACAAGGTTTTATTTTAGAAAACATCAGGTGTAGCCAAAAAAAAAAAAAAAAAGGTGTCTGACCATAACAAAATGTTCGTAATGAGGGAGGTTAAACTGAAAGGTGTGAACACTAGAAAACACTGTTTGCTCAGTTATCAGGAGGTGAGAAAGATAGTAAGACGCAAGCCAAATACTAAATCCTTCCCTGCCAAAGTCCTTTTCAAACCTCCTCGCTAATTTTTAAGAGAACCACAATACAGAGCGTTTTGAAATTTCATTTGTGTCCTGTAAATGGGTTTTTAGAGGAAGATTTTGGAGATAATGTCAGTGAAAAGCCTTTTAAATCTCCATGTGACGGCTTTGCATGTAAAAATCGTGATCTACAGGGTCCTGGATAACACAGATTTCTGGTCTATGCAATCTCACGCTGTGTAAACTGTATTTAAAATTTATCCAACTAACTTGTATATGTAAATCTACCTGTTACATTTCTATTTTAAAATTTGCACTCTGCACAAGTTCATGTTAACAATGTTAAGCTTTGTGGCCGTGTTTAAAACTGTATGTATGTCTATTTCAGTGTGTATTCTGAGAGGAACCACATTCACATTCAGATTGTGTGTGTACACACACCAGGCCAATAATCAGAATATAAATAATGTCATATCACTGTTTACTGTTGGGTCTCTGTGGACTTATGTATCTCTACTTGGTATGTTTTTCTATCCACCAGTTTTTAATGCAAATTTAAAAATATGAGGAAATGCAAAAAGACAAACATGCTGATGATTTTGCAACAATATTTTGACACTTGGCAGTTGTGGAGAAGTTGGAACATTGTAAAAAAGAAAATACTATCAAGGATAATGGAAACTGAAATTTTGCTGGAACACCTTGACACTGCTGTACCTGCTTCGTCTTTTGCAGGAAAAGTTTTAATACCATGGTACCAATCAGACCTGCACACAATAAGAAAGGCCGAAAGGGGACGGGGGAGTGGGTGAACATAAACTCATCGTCTCTGGCTGATTTTAGATGGGGGCACTCGTTCCACCTCTATCTGTATCGTCATATTGATATCACAGTTACTGATACTAAAAGTATGTCATCTTCTCACATACTCTTGAATATTCTCACATAAAAGGTAGTCGAAACGGAGGTACACACTGATTCATATGTTTGTAAAATTGCACATTTTCAGACGAATTGCAGTTTTTTGTGCCACGTTGTCACACAGGGCTTCAAACACGCCACCGTTCAGGTGTTTCTGACTCAGGAGCTGCTTACGACTCGACTCAGGCCTCTGTAGAATAAGATGTGCATTATCA
>JBAJHX010000067.1:20585627-20654065 GCA_037176925.1 Amniataba percoides | reverse complement strand
TTAAAGAATTATTTATGGTCTCTGCCAACGCTGTCAGCCGTCACCTTGAGTATTTCTATCTGTGAAGACATTTTTTACCGACCTTTTTTTTCTTCTTCTTGCAACTAATGTGCACATTATTGAGGAGGTAATGCAGTAAAGTGATTCATCAGTCAGCTTTGGAAACAAACAAAGCACCACGAGAGCAACATTACTCCTGCAAGAAGCTTTAAAATCCACTTCTCTTCTTCCACATCCATATTTACTGATTGGCTAGCTGGAGTTCATTAAAACTGTATGTTATATAAGACCAGCTCAAACAAAGTTGAATAAGAAGAGCTAATTTATTTTTTATACACACACACTGGTCGAAAATACTGTGCACACACACAGGATCCATATACATGCAACTGAGCGAGAGAAAGGAAAGTGATGCCACCCAGCAAAGCTTCTCAGGAGGTCCCCTCCCTACCGGTCCACCCTCCATACTGTGATCCGTACTGGAGCTGAACCGACCACCCTCCGATTCAAAAGGCTACCCCACCGTGATTGTTTATAGTGCACATAAAAAGATTTATATAACCACCCTCCTGACAACAGAGAAAATCCTATTCTAAATCTGTTCAACTACTGATATTTGAATATAACATGACATTTATTATCATACTGCTCAGTCTTAATCGACTATAAAAGGTCTTTCTGACCTTTGATTATCTCAACAAGCGTTCATCTGATCAACTTAACAAGTGGCAGGTGTATTTCTGAGACAGGTTGGAAGTGCAGAGTTGAGCAGGGCTTTGTTTGGATGAGCAGCTCTCGAGGATGCTGCATGGAGAAAAAGTGGGGGCCACAAAATGGGCCATTTCAAAACAGTCAAGTTTTGAACAGGCGCTGCACTAGCTTGGTTTAATGGATCGCTCGGCTCACGCAAGAGTGCCTGCAAGTAGATATTTGAAAAAATATCTACTTGCAGGAGCAAAAAAATATCTACTTGCCTTTGAAGAGAGGGAAAAAACGCTCCTGCTATCTTTGTAAAATATTTAATGTATATAATATTCAATTGTTAGGACAAAAAAGCAGAAACCAATTTGGTCTTTTGAGGCAGAGATGGACTTTATAACTCTCACAGGGTTCAAAATATAAATAATACAAGCTAAATCTGAATCTGATTTTCCATTGGTGTGTTTGTCTGCATCCTTGCTTCCATTACAGATGCAATTTCCAGCCACATACAAGTAAAAACAGCTTTCTGCATATCAGACAGCCCACCCTCCACCAGTAAATTCATGCATGGAGCAGATCAGACCTCTGATAAACAAAAATGTACAGTTTTACACTTGCCAGGCACAATTTCACTCCTCTAACTCCCTGCCTCCTTTGTTTTTCCTCGCCTTAACATCACCATGCCTTCACTCTTACATCCAATTCATTGTCTTGGGTTTAAACCATAGTGGAAAAATCTGCTTCGCTGCACTGGTTTTATTTTGGCTCCTTTGGCTCCATCCCCCTTATACCAATAAAAGCATGTGTTTGTTTCCTGTTGCTGAACCGATTAAATTCTCCCGTCTAATAAACCGAGCCACAGTTTGCTTGGAGGAGAACTGAGGTCTGCATTTCCAGTAGTCTCTGTGTGGTTATTTGTTTCAAATGGCATGGCTCTCCCCTGCCCAAATGAAACAAATTAAAGGAATAAACCCTCCAGAGTTCAAATAAACCTCTCCAAACATGCCTGCTATGAAACCACCCCAAGACAAGTGCTCGCCTTCTCCCACTCTGCTTTCCAAAGTCCTCTGACATGGCCAGGACCACTGGTCCTTCAGCCACTGGGGGGAATTAATAAGCCTTCATTTCCATTCCTTCCAGGCTTCACGCTGATTGGTCTGCTGCAGAGGAGGGCCAGACTTCACGGAGCGAGAACAGGAAGGGTAAAAAGAGAGGCTGATGGTGAAGGAGACAAAGAGCCTGGTAGTGAGGAAGGGAAACGCCTCAAAATGAGGTTTATGATGCACCGACTCCCTGAAAAAAAAAAAAAATGTATGTCACGGTGGGTGTGTGGGGTTCAGCCGGTCTGCACGAAGGAAAAGTTATCTCTGATATCTGACCTTTGGTGATGGTAATGTCAGCCAGAGCTGAGGTCTGAGGCAATATCTCCACCGACCACGCTCTTAGCATGCATGTTTCTGCACCCCTGAGCATCTCCCAGACCTTTACTAAGCTTCAGTTTTTCAGCACAACCAGACAGATGTGTGGGGCAGATGAAAACACTGAAAAAAAAAGGGTGAGTGTTTTGGCCGGAAAGGAAAGGACGTCGGCTCTGGGAGTATTAAGAGATAACCAAGGCATGGATAGATAATCAAGCCAATATTCTGATTAAATCTCATTTGTTAGAATCTAGCTTTTTATTAAAGATAAACCCCCTGACTTTATTATACAGCCAATTAGCGCTCTCAGATGCCATCAGCATAATTTCAAATTATTGACCGAGGGCTGAGAGGAAAGTTAGAGATTCTCTGTGCTATCAGGTGTTCAGAAGCCAATATGTGTGCTTTTTAGGTTCAAGATTTTTTATTTTGTCCTCTTTTTATCCTCATGCTGATGAGAAGCAACAAACACACAAAGCTGCAACATCTGAAGGACACCATCATTTCTGTCCATTTTATAGCTCTACAAAATGTCTTTCCACAGCGTCTGTAGATACTGACCAGTCATCCTTTTTTTATTTCACGTCTTAAAGGTCTTAAATGGTATTTTGACCATTAGTGTTAAATCTTATAATGCACTGTGACCCAAAATGGCTGCAGTTATGGAGGCTTATATGTCCGTATGTGTGTCTCAGTGTGTGCACATTTGAGGGCTATGGGTCTATCTGAGCGTGCACGCCAGTGTCCATATGCGCCTTGTTTGTGTGCCATTCTCCATTAAAGCTGCAATCGCCCAGCAGGCATGATTTTCCACTCTGCCGCAACCAACAGACCAGCCAGCACCTCACCAACACGATCATCAGCTATCATTACGCCTCAAAAAAGACTTCAATCACTCCGCTGATGACACACGGATGCAGCTTCTGACAAAATGCTTCCCACGGGGACCTCGCACACGCTCACACACTCACAGGTGCCTGAAATGGAAGGTGTCAGCAAGCCACCCTTAATGAAACCCCCACACCTTCGGTCACCCACCTCCATCCATTTTTGTCCTCTGTTTTTTTCCCCTATCTTTTAAAAGTCTGCCTCCCCTGCCTGCACCCGAGTGAGAGAGAAAGCGCTGAACACTGCTAGTAATTAGTGGTCTTGATAATGGGGCAAGGCCAAGGAAGGTTGCCAATAATCTGGCCTAATTGCTCAGATGTATGCCAAAGCGTTCGTCTAGGACAGGGTGGCAGATAATGGCTTTGGCAGGTGCTGCCAGGGATATGCCCCTGGTGACATGAGCTTTTAATGACCACTGGAGTGTGTGTATGTGTGTGTATGTGCATGTATCTCAGTGTTGCTGGAGGGACTGGTCTTAACCACCAGGGCTGAATAAAAAAAGCATATTGTGCCAATACATCACATTTTATTGTTGCTGAATTGCTTCTGCAAATCCTGCTATCAATATTTCAAGCTGCCTTCCTTGAAATGCTTCCTTGACTAAATTATGTTTGTTGATGTTTGTGTGATTTTAAAGAAACTGTGCTAAAATTTTAAAGCTCTATTGGTGGCTCCTAGAGGCAGCAATGTTCACTGAACGCCACCATATTAAAGTTTTAGAGGAAACAAACTGTAAACTGAGGATTTGTGTCACTCTTAGACTGATACCAGACATGGTTTAAAAAAAGTTTGCCCTGCGGCAGGCGTTATAAAAAACATATGGTCATTAAGATCTACAGGGTTTATCCTCTGATTGGAATGAAATGAATACTTTGAGCTGACCCCATGGCAAGATAAATGCTGTTTCTTAAATATATTTTCATATTTTGCATCTACAAGTAGAGCTAAAATGTAAAGCTGTCGCCAGAATCCTTCAGATTAATCCCACAGTCACCGGGAATATCTACAGGAAGTGATGTAAAAAGGTGCCCATTGGTGTTGGAAACGAGTTGTCATGGACCAAACTGTTTGTCCCAACAGCAGCACTACAGGTAACAACAGGTGGCCCCTAAACTTATAAAAACTGATATGTGTGCAAAAAATGTTGAAACTGGATGAAGTGATGTTATCACTGACTTTATCTGCATAAAAAACAGTGTTAAAATACTGTGATAATGAGCACCATAAAAAAAATGATGTGTGCTACATCATCCTCAGGTTCTGCCTAATTTACATTTCTTTAATTTTAAAATACCATCTCTTTAGTCTTTATTTATCCTGTAAATCATGTAATATCAACTTAATCATGTAACACTGAAGCAGTTAGGCTGCTAATGACCTGACATTTTCCTCATTAATATACTAATTTATGTAGCAAGGTGATCAAAAATGTAATCAAGCATCATGTATTAAATGGGGGGACCTGTGGTATAAATACAGATCTTCTAACAAGAGAGGAAGTATGCGTCTTTGGTAGTTATCAGTCACTATTTATGAAATGCTGCAGAGTTCATCATGAAAAGATGATGCCTCTTACTATTGATCATCATTTGATGCGGCTCTTGACTTTATTGCTTGATGCTAAGAGGAAGTTTCTGCAACTTCTGCACTGTAAATATCAGACAAATATACAATTTTATGGCCTGTTCTTCAAATAAAACACTATCCCAAATATATCAATGATAAAGCTAATTTAATCACCCCAAGATACTTCAATAGTGTTCATCATGTGACTAGTTTGTTTTATTCATTATGTCAGTGCATCTCAGTCTTGCAAATCCCAATTATCCTCAGGGGATTTACAATCTACACAGCACACAACACTTTCTGTACTGAGATCCTAAAGTCCCTTTGATGGGGAAAAGTTGAAGAAACCTTAGAAAGCCCAGCAGAGGAAGGATCTCTCCCCCAGGATGGACAGACTCCTGCAGAATCTATAGGCCTGCTTCTATAGAAAGCCTCATTCGACTGATGTTTCCTGTATCCTGATATGACCTACTTTTAGATTTTTTTCCCAAACTGTGAATGCAAACGCCTGCTGACACCGATAAAGTCCACCATAAGGATAAACTCAGTTCTCTCAGGATTAGCTGGTGGATCTTAAATTGTGAAACCTCTGACAATAAACATTCAGAAACGCAATGAGTAGATTTAACCCTAACCCTCCCAGAGAAACACTTATCACAACAGTTTCAAGTTGCTCCTTCTGTTCATAAAAAAAGTGTTATTCTTTATTGAGATAGTTTGAAGAAGGTCAGGGATTTTCTGACAAACACCCTCCATAAAGCCGCATAAACCAACAACACACAGGCACTTAAATGTCCTCAGAAATAAATGCGGAGCTAAGAAAAGAAAACTCAGCAAGTGATTACTTTCCATTTCCAGTCACCAGTAATCAGTAATCAAGCCACATCTGCAGTAAACACTAGAAGCTGGAGAACCCTCTGAATAACAAGTACGCCCGGAAAACAAAAATAAATAGAGGTTTCTTGAATACAGTAGCCATTCAGTCTCCTGGAAGCTAACAGAGCCAGAAGAGCTCAAGTCAAGTTGAGACAATGAACACCATGAACATGTGACAAAGACCAAAGACCCTCAGTCACCGCTGACGTTTACTTTTATCTCCATGTGGCTCAAGCCAAGAGCAACCAGAGGGGAGACCACCACAGCACTCCACCGCATGGAGCTCCTCTCTCCTGCTTTGATCAAAATCACAGCGAATCACAGGGAAAAAGGGGCAATCTTTTCAAACCTGATAGCAGAGTCATACAACGTTGTGCAACGGAAAGAAAAAAAAAAAATGAAGAAGCTCTCAGCAGGAGATCCCAGCTGACTGGAATAATCCACACGCTGTTGACTGACACTCACCTAGAGGAGAAAGAGAAAAGAGAGAGCAGGGAGAGAGAATATTAAATAATGGATTTTAGCTGCAGTATTGACAATGCAAGAATCACAAAGCAAAAATCATGGCAAGGTAATTACTGTGAATGTTTGAGAGGGCTGGTACGGAGCAGCTCGTCTGGTTCATGTGAGGAACTCGCTCAGCTCGAGAGCAAGCATCAGTATTCAGACTACAGACTACAGAGGAAATCTCCGTTTGGTGACCTGTCGAACATCAACATGTTCGTACAGCTTAGAAATGTCTTCAGTGAGCACAGTGCTGCAGTATTATAACCAACAAACATGACGAACAGAGCTAAAAATAAAACATCCAAGGTGTGATTAACCCTTATTTTTTAGTCACTGGTCAAATGCGAGCATTTATCACAAGATGCATGGTTGGTTGAGCATTTAAAGTTTGAGTAATTAATATAATCCAGGAGTAGGAAGAGTTAAATTGTTCTAAAAACAAGCTTTCCATTAAGGAAATTCTCTGAAAGTCTTTGAAAAGGCTTAATATTACTGTTTACTAAACCATTATGAGTCTAATTATTTCAATTTGTAGCAGTCAGTTAAAATGAAAACTAATCATCCGTGAATGACTCATGTCCTCAAAACACTCCAACATGTGACTGCTTGATCCTCTTAAATCTGCTTCAGATCCAAATACCCCAGTTACAGTGTTGGCCTGCGACGTTCCTGAAGGTCACACAATCCCCAAACTACAGAGGACAATCTCCACTGCTGCTGTTTAAGTCACAGTGTTTACTGCTGCAGGTTCAGACAAGAAGAGAATTTGGTCAACAGAGTTTATGAGCTTTTTCTTTCCACTGTGAACTATTCATCTATGGCTCAGTGCTTAGCAAAGTACAGCTATCGAGTGGTGGCTGGGTTTTTCTTACCTTCCTACAAGCACTCAAATGCACCAACAAGTATGTTTTTGAAAGCCCTCTCAGCTGCATTAACACTCAGCTACAACCCAATGTTGACAAAAACAAAAGAAGCCATTTACAGTGATGGATTACCTACATCAAGCAAGTTCGCGTCTCTCAAGTAGATTTTTCTAGCGTAATGAAATGAGGTAGGACGAGCACATTCATCAATCTGAAAACCGATGCTCCGCTTTGGAAAATGCTCGTCTTTGAGATGCTTGAAGTGCAGCCAAACTTTGGGCTATTTCAGACATTTAGGCGTGTTTGAGGCAAGACCAGACAACGAATACTAGCCAAAATCTTAATCAGTGGTAGGAGATGGACTTCCTCGAACAAATCCACCTTGTTCAAACAGAAAGGTTTTTATATTGCATTAACTGGGCCGACTGACGCAGGAGAGCAAAACGTTGCCAGTTTTCAGTCAAACTGATGATTCAGTTGGAGGTTGAAGTTCAAATCATCCTACAGCCCGGCAGAAAACGCTGGTCAGGTTTCAGCCACGATTCTGAGTCATCTGTCTGACGCAGACCTGACCAAACGGACGCTTTTGAGTTTCAGTCACTACAGCACCAAAGAATCAGCAGCATATAGATGTATAACCAAACCAAAGTGCCACACAATCGAGGGAAACAACAATTTTGATAACCCATGACAGTTTAATTCAAATATGTTTGATCCATCGTGCCTCTATAGCCTTGGATGGAGACATAATGTCTTTAAATTTGGTTCACAACAGTTCACTTCTGCTCGAGGATAACTTGGTAATATGCTGGTGCTCAAAGGTCACTGTGATCTTTTTGGCCATAAACAAATTCACACACATCTAATAGTGCAAATGGATGAAGTGAAAACTTTTTTTTTTCCAATGTTTTTGGCCATAATTAAACACAACATCTGATATAAGAACAGAAGGAAAATTATGACTGGGCTGGGAATTGAATTGGTGGACACTACTGTGTGTTTCACATCAACCTGCAATGGCTGGTTTAATGCTCCAGATGATAAAAAATACTTAGTATTCAGCTGAAAGATTTTCTTTTTGTGAATTTCCATATGTGATGAACACATGTTGAAGTTCTGCAGGTTTAAGTCCATCTTATCCTGAAAGGCCGGTCTGCTCCTGATACTGAAAGTGCGACATACGGTGCAGCTGTACATTTGTTCCCCCAGCCGGTCGCTTTGAATGAGAACTGGCAACCTATTAGTGGCACGATGCTTGTCACCATTAACAGGAATGAGTAAAGGGAAGGACACGTGAGAGGGGAACAAAAAACAAAAAACAAAAAACAAAACAGGAGTCTTCTTTGTTCAGCAGAAACGTGAAGCAGACGGCTTCTTTCTCTGTTTTCCCCACATATATGCGTCACCGTGAGAGAACTAAGAGTTACACAGCGCAGGTGAAGAAGAGTGAAAAAAAAAAAGAACAAAGACCTCAAAGTCAAAGAAAAGCGGAGGAGTAAAGATGTTTTCTGCTTGACGGGGTCACATGTCAACCTTTAAAAAAAAAAGTGTGAGAATCACATCCTATCAGGAGTGTGACACTGCTGGAATAACAGCTTTGAAATTCATTGTAGGTGACAAGCAAACAAATGCTCAACTGTGGTTACAGCTGGGAACAGGTGTGTGTCAAGCTTCAAGCTGCTTCCATTTATTTTCTCATTGGACACGGCACCGCAGTGGTGAACCTTGAGGTATATTAAGCCTCTAAAACACTTCAGCACTGCGCAATATCTGTCGCAATTAAACATCATCTTGGTTTTTATTAAATTTAATTTACCTACGATGGGGCGAAGCAGCAGGAAACTGAACGATACATAATGAGCAAAACGGTTCCTTTCGAAATGAAGCGAAAGCAGGGGTGGGGTTCAGCCAAATACAAACAAAAATAGTCAAAAGCAAGACAAGAAGAGGCAAAACAGTGCAGCTGCAACGCTATCTGACCCGTTACAGCACTGCTTAATATCAGCCAGCTGCCTTAATTGAATGAGAGGGCCGATCTCTGCAGCCGGACTGCCTCCGTTCCCTGACAGCTCAAAGCGTTCTGTGATTCATGTCCTTTGCCAGGCTGCTGATTTGCTATTGCCAGTTGCCAGGTTGCTGTTGTGTCTTTATTTTAAGGGCTGGGAGTTGGGGGAGATGGAGGGATGAGGGGAGAGATGGGAGATAGACAGAGCAAGAGGAGAGCTGCATTTTGAGAGTCTCATGTGACAGGATATGGGGAGGATGCAAAATCTGATGAACACCTTCCAACTGACATCACGCATGTGTCTGTATGCGCCGACTTCCTGGATGCACGCTTTCATGGAAGAGCAAAGCCAAAAATAGCATTACTCCATGTTTTGGCAAGTTTCGGAGCACAGACTTTGCACGGAAACAAGCAGAGTTTAAATTTATTGCTGCAGAATAGCTGAACTAAACTACTGCATTTCTAGCACGTTTGCTTGTTAGAAAACTCAAATAAGGTTTGAAAGAGTCTAACACTCAGCAGAGAACCAATTATGACTTTATTATAAAGCACTCATAAATTTTATTCGGTGATCCACTACTTTGTAATTACATATGTTTTAACTTTCTAATGAAAGTGAACCTTGACCAGCTCCGATCTAAATTAAGACTTTTTTGTGTGACTCAATATCAAATCATCTCTCCTTTATTTCTGTCACAATATCTGCAGTGACATGACATTTGTAGCTGCAGTCTTCAGGGGTAATACCGACACTGATACTTCTAAATTCACTATGTTTACAGCTGATGATGTCCAACAGCAGGAATTAAAGCTCCACACTGTGATATTCCTCTTTTTTTTACTCCTGAGGGACATTTTTTGTGAATGGAACCGGTCTGCAAATGGAGCAGAAAATCACAAAAAAAAAATGTCCAGAGTCAGTTTTTCACGGCGCACCATCCAAATCCGTCCAGACCATCGCCAGCTCTGTTAACACAAAATCAACACCAGAAAATATAGCTGGGATAATCAGAGAAATGTGTCACTACGGACCAACAAACAATCATCCAGCGGGAGGAAAGGGAACAGAACTGAGCTGTAAGCCATCCCAATTTTTGGAAATAGGAAGTAAGAGAGCAAATAGAGATGCTGCCACTGGCGACTGCATGATGCTCCAGAAGTTCAAGAGCGGAAAGACGAAAAGCACGACAATAAATGTTGCACAGTTTTCTACAAAAAGGATTTTTTCTATTCCAGTTGAATCCACACATATGGACATTATGCATTTACATTTATAGTGCACCTTTCTTTAAACTGAAATAATGTGAATTTAGTGTTTGTGTTAATGTAGTCAGAACGATCTCGGCTTGCTCAGCTTGATGTCGGCCTCTTGTGTTCCCCCTTCATCAGCCGTGCCTCAAAGCGCGCCTTCGCCACATCATAAACTGGTGTCGCTATTGTAGCCGGTCGCACACACTGATTAAGGGAAAGCCCATAAATTTTCTTTTGCTGTGAGATAAGACACTTAATCACCACAGTAGAGCTGTGATATATGAACTCATCACGGTTTAATACTGGTGTGGTCCAATTTCTACTCTCAGAGACTCAAATGGAATATGTCACGGCACCTCTTCTTCTTTGCATGTTCACAGTCATGTATGCATACTAATGAAGATATTAATTAGCTGTCTTAAAACTGGTGCCTGCCATCGGCTTTAGAAAGTAGCCTTAAATACATGTTGGCACCGTGTCTGTGATCCCTCGCAACATATGAGACGTTGGCGTGAGGATAAAAAGGTGGCGGCGTGTTATGCTTCAAACCCCGTCAGGATTAAGATGTCTTCCCTCTGCACGTGATCTGGGCTGAGGCCTCAACTAATTTCTATCCCGCTCCGCTGCTCTAAGCTTTCCATCTGTAGACCGTCTTTACGCTTGACCGTCAGTGTCGCAGCAATCGATAATTCAGCGCTTTTTTCCAAACCTGCACTGAAACGGTGACGCATTAAAGGAAAAGCCTGCATGTGTAGAGTATGTGAGCACGATGCCACTGCAAACCTCCAGAGCCTCGTCAGCCATATTCACTCATTATATAGACAATCTTTCTGTAAATCAACTAATCCCACTGAGATCAAGACATCTTTGCAAGAAATCTGAGTGCAGCAAAAAACAGATGTAACAAGCAGACACACATAAGAGACAATCACACGTCACTCAATAGGTCAGAATTAAAACTTTATGTTGTCTTACATGTTGTTCTCCGATTGGTGTGATACAAGACTGAGATCTACTGTTAGTAAAGGCTGCTGCATTTTATTCATGTTTTAAAGCATCTGCATCGATATCTATGTTTCTTTTTAATCAGGTTTCTCCTTTAATTTGCCCCCCTGTCTGTTTGTGGTCAGTGACATGAACATCTGCTTACTTGAGGATGAATTAAATATTAAACAGTGTTTTGGGCTGATAAAAGCAGCTGTGTGTGCATGCATCCTGCACACATGAGTTATTATCTTGTGTACATAAGAAAATTAAAATATATAATCTCATTGGGACTTTGTGGGCTCCATAGATCCCAAAGTTGGAACGAGCAGATACCAATATACCTGTGATATTGCTTTTGTGAAATTTAAACAAAAACCGAGAAAATGTCTAAAATGCTATTAATAGCATCAATATAAAATATATTAAAATCACACTCCCTGTTGAAAGCACCAAAATGAATCTTGTTAAATCTGCACTGCAACAGGCGAATAGTGAAGAACTGTGATGTAAGGCCAAGTGTTTTGGGTGAAGAGGATGTAAAGGTCATTTTGAATTAGAAAATGAAGCAAAGTGCACTCCAAAGGCAAATGTCTCACAATGTGACCCACATTTCATTTTATTTCCTGACACTGTTAAAGGCCTGTGGCTTTTTTTTAAATGAGCCCAGAGTTTAACAGATAGTTGCGGTAATGAAATGTCAGTTGCCATTTTAAAGTACATAAAGTGCTACAAGTAGAAAAGTTGCTCCTTACATCAGTGCAATTTCAGTTATTTTCTCCCATTCTGACCCATATTGTAGAGACAGTAAAGTGTCCGTGTGTTCTGCTTTCATTTAGTATTGTTGGACAAAGTTTACTAAGTCGCTGTTAAGTCAAAATATTTTAGGTTTTCTGGTTTCCTCTCTGACTACAGTTTTCATTTTGTCCCCAAACTTGGTTAAAAAGGATCCTTTGAATGGAAACATCCACACCACGCCTTCATCCAATTTCCTTCTTTTTTGTTTTGTTGTTGATTTTGATTTTTTCTTTTTTTTTGCAGGCTCTGATATCTCCCACCTGGAGTCATGAATTGCTAATACGTGTCAACATAAGCCAGCCAACATCACAGGAAATCCAATGTCAACAGTCCAAGGTAATTAAAAAACATGAAACCGCCCGTCATTACACTAAAACAATCAACTATACTCAGAGAAGACGCAAATACTTGTGATGAGTTTTTCAAGTTTGATTTTTTTTTTATTAAAAACAAATACATTTCAATGTGAGTGTCGGTGACTTTACTGCTTGCACGGTGAAGTTGAAGCATCATAATTTCGTTGTTGGAGTTCTCCCAAATTCACCCGAACACGACAACAAAACCAGCTGCCAACAAAGTAAAAGAGGAAGTGTGAGAGCCAGATTACAAATAATGTATACAGAAACACACTGACCTGCGTGTGTGTTAAAGGTAAAAACCTGCAGTAATCCAATCATGAATTAAATGTCTGGTTAAACAAGTGAGAAGTCCAAGATTAAATCAAACCTTTGAGTCCTAATAACACACAGCCAGGATTAAGTGGATATTTACACTGCTGAGAGTTTTACTCCTCAAACTCACACATTAAAAGTGGACCGGCTTTTGGTAAAAAATGAGTCAGATTTTGCTTTTTACTTTAGGCACTAGATGAAAAAATCTCTGCATGACTCAAATTTACCACAGACTGGAGGTTGCTCGATTTCTAAGTGGCTCTCCATGTCGAGCGAGTGAGAATTTCGTTGAATATACACCGAGATAAAACCCTGCCACAATCCAGTTTCCCTCTTTTTGGTTTGCTGCTCTGATATCTCCCACATGTAGCCATGAATTTACCAGATTTGTCCTTTAAATGCTTTTAACACACAGCTGGAGTAAAGTGGTTATGTATACTGCTGGGGGTTTTATTCCCCAGACTCAAAGTGGACTAATTCCTTGCCAACATATTTTTGGTAAAACTGCCTTTTGGTACTGGAGTCAAATTTTCTACAGATCTGAGGCTGCTACTTTTCCAAATGACCCTCCATGCTGAGCGAGGTACTGAGTGAGACTGAACTTCCCACAGCCAGCTTTAATTCACTTTCATTATTAAACCCAGAAAATTAGAATACAAAAGGATCAAGCTAAAGCTGCAAATGATTAAAAAAAAGATAAATATCCATGTACATACTGTTACAGCATGGCAGGTAATCTGTGCTCTCCAGCTGAAGTTTACAGAAATGTCAAATGCAAATGTGGGTTATAAGACTGCAGCATAAATCAACAGTGCAGCTATATGAAGTTCATATTGAAAAATTCATCAGGTGTTGATTTGGAAAAAGACTTTTCTTGATGTCTGCTGGCTCACAAGTGGCACAGACATTCAAAGTATACAGCTGATGATTCCTAAAGACGTTAGAGATACTCTGACCTTTCACACAGCGCTGCCAGCAGGTCGAAGTTCAAACTGTCTGATGAAATATTTCACACCCACAGAGGAAAGTCAATATTAATGGGAAGTAAATGGTTGGATGCAAGAACTTGGTCGATCCGCGACTTCTCATTTAATGCCACCATGAAGCTGACATCTGTGGATCTATCGCAAGTATCTGATTGTTGGAATCTGGTACAAACACTAACACGATGAACTGTGATGACTTCTGACTACACGTCATCATAAGGTAAAAAATTCAGATTTCGACCTCTTTGATTTAAAACCACGTCTGTGTAGCGACTGACACTCCCATCAGTCTCAGCTGTACTTTTTGATTAGTGCTAATTAGTGAACACGCTAAACAATATGGTGACATGGTAAGAATAATACCTGCTAAACATCAGTGTAACATTAGCATTTATCTAAAATCACCACTACACCACATACAGCTGTTGAGCCTGCATGGACTCTTAATCTTGTTTTTATCGTTGTGTTTATTTTCAGAAAATATGATGTCATAATTCAGATAATAAGCACAGGAGCCGCCAGCGTATTTATCATTTTTAAGTCTGATCTTAAATTGTCTGCAGCTGCTGAATTCAGTGACACATTTATACACTGAATGACCTCAAATAAACACTTTCTGAGAATCTGCTTCAGCAGTAAAAATGGACCCAAACAAAAGTAAAGACAACTGTATTAGTGTGTGCAGGAATAAATGCACCAGCACAACAGGCGCACCTGTCTCTTTGACTTTAGTGTGAAGGCGCGTGGACGATGCCCTACTTCCCTGCAGGTGATTGTGCACACACACAGTTACATGCTTTCCACATGAACATTTGTTCCCTTCCTCCATCGTCAGGCGGAGCGTCTCCTTGGCTGACCTCGAGCTGGACTGCCGCGCTTCGTTTGCATCAGATACCTTATGGAGCAGACGGGTTTACGGCTCCGACAGAGCGAAGGTGCGGTGTGTGTGTGTGTGTGTTGGGGGCATAAAGATTGTTAGGGGATGAAATATTTACATGCCGCAATAAAAACTCCCCGTTACACTGCATCATCATTACAGGTACATTATCGAGATAAGACCATTCACGTTTTCAGGTTTTCCATAAAGAACAGCATAAATAATGTGATTTTATTTGTATGTTGGCAGTGAATGGTATACAAAGGTATATAATAAGTGAAACCATGAAACCTGCGTTGTGACTGATTATTTTATCTAATCAGGTTAAGATTGAAGACACACTGAGGTCAGGTTTTAAAGTTATAAAATTAAAATAAGGCTACGTCTCTGTCACATCGCAGTATTTACACCTTAGCATACTTCACACCGCCGTTAAAGGCATGAAATACAAACATAAGTTATATTTATGGATTTAGAGAAACAACAGATGCTGGCATTTTCTCGGGAGAACAGCTTTCATTGTTCTCTGTGAATAAATTCATAAGAATCTCTTTATCTCATGTTACGTGATGCTGTGATTTAAGAGATTCAGGAGCTTTTAATGAATGTAACTACACGGTCAAAATGTAAATAAGGTATCTGTAGAGTTGCAGTGTATTTTTGTTCCAAGCTTGACTTAACAACGTCATTAACTCCTCGTATTACATGGTGACGATGACATTTACACATAAGCAAGCAGCATTGTGATACGAGTCTCCACACGGTGATCACATTGGGTTTGCGGCGTGTACCGGACCACCTCCTGATGTGGTTTTGACTAATCTGATCACATCGCAATTGCAGTGGCTCTGCATGCATTTACATGAATCTTTTCCTTTTCCTGATAAGCTATCTAAACACAGATAACACAGTGATACCTGGTGGAAATGAGGTCAACATGTCCATAAGCTGCTGGGTAGGGGGGGTTGAAACTAATAGTAATATTCTCCTCTGACTCTGCGTGTGATGGAAAACATGCATAAAATAAACGCCGGACCTCGTCTTTAAACCTCGAGTCAACAAAATAAATCCAAACTACGTGACCGATTCTTGATGGCGTAGCGGTAAGACGCTGCCCCGCGTCTCTGTTTCATTTTGACTTGAAAGTGCGGACTTTAAACTATACACAGTTTTTAAATGGTGTTGATAGGCGGAGTAAAACCAGACTCATGATTAATAATTTAGCTGCTTTTTCCTGAATATCGCTGCCACATTTGGTGCAGGAAGAAACACAAAAACAGATGATTGTAAGGAAAGTGCCTAACACATATATTTATACAATATAATATATTTTTACTGGTTTTTATCTTATAAATATCTCCCCTGACAAATACACCCATCCTGCTGTACATACTGTATATAATGTTCATATTACTGTCATAGCTATCTTGTAAATCGTTCAAAAAATCAAAAAAACGCTTGAGGCATTGCTGCATTTTAATGTAAATAGTTGTAAACTTCTTGTTGTTTGCTAAATTTGTTTTTCAATTTTTTCTAAGTTATAAAAATGGTTCATCAGACATGTTTGTGGTTTTCACAATAAAAAAAAACAAACTCTTCCCCGTTTGGATTTTATGTTTTTTGTGTCCAACACATTAAAAATCAAGGTCGTCAAAAACGACACCATGGAGTCCGGAGTGTTAAGGGCCATCTTTGTTAGCAAAATATTGTTTTCACTGTTATTTCCTCAAGGCCATTGTGTCCTTTAATAGTCTGGATTCTGTCACTTTGCTTTTTTGAGTCTCATAATGTCACAGTGCAAAACAGGCAGAGAGTTTTTCTGGATTTCCCCCCCAGCACCCACACATAAACCGCCACCATCACATCATCCAGCTCGTATCCCATTTGTTGGAAGATATGGCTGTGTTTTGCAGACAATGTCAGCCCCCCCCCAGCCCCGAGCCTCTGACCTGGCTGACAGCTTTTGTGTTCAGGATCAAGTATGAGGCTGACGAGAGTGTCTGCGGGGCTAACTATGATATAGCACCGCGCTGTCAAAACATATTGAGGACCAAATTCCTGCATGCTGGCCCGCGAGGGTAATTGGCTGTCGCCTAGTAGGTGTGCTGTTTAAATAAAATGGGCCTCATTTATCAAACACTTTTCGACCATATTTTAACACAGAGCGGTGTTAATGTGCTACAAAGTCATTTACACTGCAAATTTAATAGTATCTGGGTCCACATTAAGCAAGAACACCATCTTTTATTTTGGTATTTCATTTTTTATGTGTTATGTGTGACGAAACTAAAATACTAGCTTTAAAATCCAACTCATTTTCATGCCTAAATATGTATAATTAATGGAATTGATTAAAAATCTCTTCAGCATAACAAGGGGATAATTAAAATGAAAGTAAATTTTGAAATAGACTTTTCATTTTCATTTTTAAATTGGCAGGTAATTTGACAGCCAAAAGGGTTTCCAAATTGTAAAGGACTTTTGCATCTTGAATTTAATCACGCTCTGATTTTAGGCTGTTGAGCCACTTTGAACCATCCCTGTTTCATATTAACTTTTATTTTGAAAGGCGCTTTGTTGTTTGTCATTGTTAATCACTGATTAGCTAAACTGTCACAGGCTGATCGTGCATAATGTGACGCCGAGGAGGCAGAAAGAAACAAGCTTCGCCAGTGTTTCCCATTCAAACCTCCAGCACATTCACACATAATCTCCTTCTTTCTGACGCATTCTGGGAGGTAAAACATGCATTTAGCCTTGTCTCACTTCACAGGCCCTTTTTTTTTTTTTCCGACGCACATTGAGCTGTATGTCTGAATGCCAATGGCCGGCAGGCTGACACCAGCTTTCCAGGCGTCAGATGCCCAAGCCGGTGACCCGTCCCAGCGCGCAGGTCTTCCATCCAATCTACCTGTCACTTCTGCCAATGACAAGACACGTAGAAATGGATACCGAAACGCCGCTGCATATTGACAGTGGCAGCTGCAATTCACAGGCGAGGAGAGGCTTATCTCCAGTGAGCAGCCTCCATTTCCTTTACGTGAGAGAAAGAGAGACAGCCGGAGACCGAGCGGGAGACAACGTGTCCAGACAGAAGTCTATATTCTGTTCGCACCTACTCAACCTCAGCAAGAGTATTTAATATTTGGTGACTCTAAATCTCCTCTGGCAGCGAGGGGCAAGAGCTGTCAAAGCCAAAGGCCAAAAACAGGAAAAGACTGGATCAGATTTTGGGAGATTTACATGTGGACTGTTCAACCTTTTACTCAGCAATGTCGATGGGAAAATCAGTGGATAAAGCACAGATAAAGTACAGAGTTACAGTACAGAGTACAACAGCCAACCTTTGACGGATGGAAACAACTTCACTGTTTGTTTTTTCTTTAATCTCTTGTCAGTGCCTTCAAAACACTTATGTAAATGTTCAACATCACCAGTATTTTCTCATCCATTACCACCTTTGCAGGCACAATAACAAATCAGACTTCTTTCAAACGACCTGATCGCTCACGTCAAACAACATTTTGGATGATCTCTGATGTAAGTTGCCATGATAAGACAGGAACAGTTAACTAAACTGCAAAAACGCGCCTAAATGACTTTAAGGAGAATTAAATATAAATAAAAAAATAAATACATTTCTGAAGCTCTGTTTCAATGAGACTACGTTCCTGGCTGAATGTGGGTCACAGTTCCAGATGGAGGCTGTCTGCACCACGAGCAACAACAGGCCGGGTCATCTGGTCGGATACTTATAACAACCTGCGTTGATGTTTTCCTGACTAGCAACCTCTCGCACTCATGCGTAAAATGAGCCTCCTCCCTCAGGATCAACCGGTGGAATAATCATGATACAGCTGCGATCAGGTGGATGGTTCGAAGTACAAAATGCGACTTCAGCTCTGGTTCATGCTCTTTCGACCTTTTAACACCCAAACAACCTTTTGGGGTTTTGATCAATTATAAGTTTTACTACTGACACCGTGGCTAAGCTCACTCTCAAGTTTACCTCCAAATAATGTGGTTTACATAATCAGGCTAAAGTTGGCTTGTTCATTACCTGTCAGCAAATACTTTGGTGTGTAACGTGTTATATTAATAATAGGAAAAAATAAGAGACTACTTGGATGAATAAAATATCAGCTCAGGTAAAATGATGTTTTTCCTTAAAATGCAGTTTTTAAGGAACCGTTGAACTTTGTTGAAAATCTCAAACGTGCAGACAAAAATGATATTTTTTTCTGAGAAGTAACAGAACTCCTGATTTTATCCAGATTGAATTTAACTCAGATGTGAAATCTGTGTGCTGCAGGTCTTTGTTAGCATCTACCAGAGAACAACAGCAACAACACAAAAAAAAACATGCAATCTACCATTCGCCAGCTGATTATTACTTTGAGGCACACAGTGACAGTGTGGACAAAAGACAGAGGGACAGTGGATAGAAGAAGAAAAAAAATCATCATGCATTTATTTGTCCCTCGCTGATTCCTCACAGTGGGTGGTTAATCCACACTGTTCAATACCGCCATGCTGAAATGGCAACCTTGATTGATGTGCCAGCTCCTCATATTTTTCACTCCCACTGACAAATAATGCACAATTCCACTGCATTAGAGAGCTTCTTGTCATCCCCACAATATAATACACCCTGGACCATGGTATTAGTTTATGATTTATTTATTAATATTTCTTAAGCTGGCGGCAGAGATAAAAAAAAAATGAGCATGGCATCCAGTAAATATTGTTGAATTAAAGCCTGCATGGAAGACAAGACATCTTCCTTTGCATAATGCGGCGAGGTGGGGTTCTTTGTTTTGTTTTTTTTTCCCTCCCAAGATAATCATATTATCTGCTGTGGGTTGCATGCACTTGCCAAGGTTGTGCTCTCAGCTAAATCCACAATTGATCTTTCCTCTTTTCTGCCCTCCCTTCATTCCTCCATCAGTCTCTCTTTCTCTCTCTCTCTCTCTCTCTCTCTCTCTCTCTCTGTAAGCCCTCCTCTCCATCTCAGGCAATCACTCAGGCCTGCAGAGATGGGAGGAAAAAAAGGAGGGTAGGGAGGTGGATATTTAATCAACTGAGTTAGCTCTGCTGGTGCCGAACAACAACTCCTATCAGAAGTGGGATTTAGCAAGTGATCAGCATGAGTCTGCTCTCAGTTTGGGCTATTGATCACACGGCGCCGACTGCAGCGCTCTGCTCTTCTAATGAGGCCAATCCACAGATTTAGAAACTTTTAGGTGAGGCTGGATATGTGGGCATGAGCTAATTAAGGGGGGAGAATAGAAAAAAAAATGTCCTCCTTTTTTAGATTTCATGTTCCAAACTTTACCCTACTTTCCTCTCGTGTCACGGAAGCTACCTCTGGCTACAGGGACAAATAGTTTCAACCAAATGAGTTCTGCTTTGGACCAATTTAGCAGCAAGTTATCAGTAAGTCACGAGGTTAATTGTACGTCTTAGATGAGAACAGAGTAGATTTGGCGGAAGTTTTGCCAAAGACTGTCATACTGGATACGATTTACATTAAATCCAGCGACCTAAACTGCAACCTCCGAGGTGACTGACAGACTGGCACAGAATTTGGATCTTTTACAACATTTCTCGAGTCAGGGTAATGCTAATTGAGCACTACACTACAAAAAGATGTCAGGCCACTGTTGTGACAGGACCAAGAAGACAAAAAGGCAACAGCAATTGGCTCCCATGTTAATTGTCTCTTCAAAGCGGGATGGCACGTATTTTAGCGCCATGTCAAACGGCACTCGTCACCGTTTTTTTGTAACCAAATCAGGCCTCAGATGTCTTCCCATCTGCCAAGATCAAATGACACAATATCACTTTGAGACAAGAACAGAGCCACATCCCCTGCCTGTATATCAAATATGGAAGTGGGATAAAAGCACGCAGGGCTTTCATCTTTAAAGAAACTTGTTGAAGGGGAGCGCCACTGTTAGCAGAAAGTCTACAGCTGTCAGACAGCTACTCCCCTCTTCCCCGCCCATGTGTTAGAAAATGACAAAAGCTACAGACCTTAAGCCAAGGCAATTGTTTTGTTGCAGCGCAACACAGTGACAAGGCACAACTAATGTCTTTATCTGTCAGGATGGAGGGAAGCGCAGTTTGGCAGGCTGGTCAGTCATGTGGACTTCCCCTTAGTCACAGTAACTCAGCCGGGCTCAAACAATCCAGCGGACAGAGATTTATACACCTTGCTTACAGGACAACAACGGTGCAGCTTCGCCTCTTTGCGTCATTAATGTCTTTGAAGTGGTTGAACCTACTCATGTAAGTTGCCACTTTCTACTGAAGGTTTGCACACCTTCAGAGAATAAATGCTGTTTGACATAATCAGTCTGTCATTTTAAAAGATGTTTACGTAGATCTGCAGTGAAGTTTAATGGAGGGTTGTGTTTGTTGTTTCATTGAGAATTACGCTTCTTGAATACAGCAAAGTCTGAAAGTTACCTTGATCCAGAACAAAGTAGCTCTACAACTACTTCTCAGAAAGCCATGACATTTGGTGGAGATATTCATGATACCTAGATGGAAGATTCTCTGATGCTTTTATGTGACACACTATATTATTCCCTTGACCAAACACGCTGATGCATGTCAAGATATATTAAAAGCAAATGGTTATATTTCCATTAAAATGCCTGTTGGTAAATACCCCCTTAGAGGACGAAAGTTTTTGGTGATCCCCCCCAACACACACACACACGGCACTAATTATTCCTCTGCTACCCTCAGGCCAGTATTTTCACTTGTAACATAACACATTAAATTCAATGACCAGATTAGCATGGAATTTACTGACATTTTTCATGCTCTCCAGTGAGTTTCCAACCATTTTGGTCATTATTTGAGCTCTCATCTAACACCACAACCTTCGTGCCAAATTAGCAATTTTGTAAACAAGTAATTATTGGAATTTGGATAATTTTGGGATCATGACGATATCTGTTGGTCCAAACACGTTCCCTTCGAGCGCCGTGGTGGGCAGAAGAAGAAGGAGGATAATCTAGACGGACATGTGTGCCAACTTTGAGCAGTACTTCTACATGTGCACGATATTATTATAAAAAAGGTTTGATGATGAGCATGAAATAATTGTTCAATACTGAGATGATGTTTCACATTTTAGTAAAAAAAATCATCAGTATGTCACCAGGGGTTGGATAAACATTTCTGCCCACTCTTATTTCTGAAAGAGGTAGAGTGGGAAGTCTTTCTAAAGACGCAATGATCATTTCAGATTCAGCTCAAACTGAACGTGAACAGCTTTTCATGCACTAAAAAGTCGTGCTTGTAAAGGATCACCGTAGTCGTCTACATTAAAATGATTTATTCTGTTGGTTGGTGCAGGTGCACAAAATGATGCACGCTCTCGGTCCTCTGCTGTGAATAACCATCAGACAGCGTGACTGATTTCCACCATTTCCGTTAAATACAAATTACATGTATCACAGCAGAGCAAATGCAGTACTACAGTTTTCCAAAAATTCACTCCTTCATGTTTAAAAATGTGTTCTTCTAAGGCTCCTGGGTAACCAACTTTTTATATAAAACATACTTTTCATATATTTATTAATTCATGAGGGGGAAAGCGGAGCAGTGTGCAGAAACGACATCATTATTTAACCACATGCAAAGACCATGGGGGATGTTTCTCGTTTTCCAAGTGCAGTAAGACCTTGGGGATTACCCAATCCACATCATTTCCTCCAACCCTCAAACCTCATGCTTTCCTGATCACATAAAGGATTACATGGCTTTGGAAGAACACATTTAAGCATTAACTCCACACAAAGCACAAAACTCTCAAGGCCAAATTAAACATGTGCCTCTTCAACTTTGGAGTAAGAAAGTTCTGTGCTGCAAAGAATAAAAAAAAAAAAACGATATATCCACTAGCTATTTCTTCTACATTTCTTTTAAATAGCAAAGAATTTCAGTTTTACAAAGTTTATGCTGAATTATAAACACGAATGGATCACCTTGAGGCCTTTGATGGAACAGGAAGGTCATGCCGAATGATTAGGATGCAATGTCAAATCCCCCACAGTCCCCAGTGAGAATGGAAACAGTGTACATGCACAGACGCTGGGATTTTCTGTTGTTAATCTGCGAGAAACATCCTGAGAGACCATGGCAGCTCGGCGATACATTACTCTACATGAACGAAGGGAAGGAGTAAATAAATATGAAGTCAACCTTGCAGAGGATACTTCAAGTTTAAGCAGACGAGTCATGTCGCGCCGCCCGACAGGACTCAGTCTACACACTTGTACGCGTCATATATTCTGAGCCCGACTTTACAAAGCAGCACCAAAGTTTCTGCCCACATTAAGCTGGTTTCCATCCACTGATTTTATGCACATTTTAAATTTGCACATAATAAATGAAATGAAAATGAAAGCTTTTACACTTGGCTGAGGTGGAAGAGGTGGCATATTAATGAAGAGAAGAAACTGTTATGGGGAGAGACTTTTCAAATAAAAAAGACATCGAGGAGCTGCTTCTGCTTCCTCTTGCTCTTGCTGGCATATCGGTAAAGAGACGACACAATTTAGGCCGATGGAAGAGGAAGAAAATACAAGCAGGTCTCCACCCTTCTTTTGCTTGTTCTTGTTTTGTTATCTGAATTTAAATGTTGAACCATTATTGTCTGTTTTCTTCTTTTTTTCTCCCCAATTTAGCATGTCTGGTTTCAAGAGTTTAACATGTGGGAGGTTCAGCTTTCTCACTTCTTCCACCAACAAGGACATGAGCCTTTATGGAGCCACACACACACACACACACACACACACACACACACACACACACACACACACACACACACACACACACAGAGTTGTTTGTTTGCTGGATTGCGGTTAACCAACAGGAAACATCTTGTTGGTTGTGTTGCTGCTGTGCCTCGCAACTCCGATGTGCTCTCCATATTAATCCCAGCTATTGCTCCACCCATGGAAATAAAAAAATAAAAAAATCTCTGCACGCGTACAGCAAAGGTCACAAGAGGTCACACATACTGTACAGCACATTACATTCACTGGGGAGGGAACCTTCTCTAACCTCGAGGAAACATAAACTATTTACTACAAGACTTTAACTTTTTGGGGAGACAGTTACAAGGCTACCAAAATCTGGAAACATTTCTTCAGTGACACGATGAAAGAAAGTACACAGTCATTTTTACTTCTTCCGTTTAAATACAGAATAAATAAACAAGATATATACTAGGTTGTGACTTTTTTATCTTAAATAGCGGGGCATGCTGGTTTCCTTTTTTTCATTTGATCAATTTTGACCCAACACAGCATCTATATGTGCCTCTGATGTCTCTTATCATCTCTTCTGTGAAAACATTTCTCACTGTGAGTGACAAGGTCAAAGCTCAGATGCAAACCATGACCTCTGCACAGACTCACAGAGACACATCTTTCACGTGGATTCACAGTTTGTGACTCAGATAACGCCACGAGCTGCAGAGGCCAGGCGGCACCATGAAGGTTCGTTTGAAGAAGAAGCTGGTTCTGACACGGCCGTCTACACTGCACTGCATACGACACACACACACACACACACACACCAACAATTACCCTGATGATGAATTGTGGCAAGACGCCCTTCACTAATTTAAGGAAATCACTTGGGGAAAGAAAAAGTTAGCAGGAAAAAAAGTCATTTTTGGCATTCTACATCTGTCAGTCTGTGTTTTAGCCTGATTAACGCGCGCTAATCGACTCTGCTAATCACACCCTCAGGTGAGAGAGAGAGAGGGAGACAGAGGGATGGGGAGGGATGAGAGAAAGCGAGCGAGGTGGAGGGCGATAGAGAACATTGTGAGCTGGTAAAGCTGCAAAGTGGTGGAACAGCTGCTGTGGTCTTTTATGTGGAAGCCCAGGAGAGCCGTCCCACTGGGTGTAACGTGGCTGCTGTGCCACACTTTGCTGCAGAGAAACACTGAAGGCTGAACTCGCGGCTGTTTCTTTAGCAGCTAAGCTATCCGGGCCGATGCATTATTTTGAGGACCTTATCGCTACGACGCTAGAAGAGGGAGCGCCGAGAGAAAACACGCTTCCACAGTCTGCAGAGCTCCTGACAGTTACTGCCGTATACAACATCTGGAGCCAGATGTATTAATAATATAAATGACAGCAGAACCACACGAGAAGTCGTATTTATAAAGATCGAGTGTGAGGCTGGACTGTAAGCTGCTTCAGACCACGTGTACACACACTTTTCTAAGCAAGGCAGGGCAGTATAAGTTAGAAATAAATGCTCATGCTTGTTAGTATTTTTCTTCATAGAAGAGACATCATTTATGCTCTTTTCACTAAAACCTTTATTGTGAAGCGCTTTACAAAATCTCTAACCAAACATCAGAACAGTATTGTCTTTGGGATAAGCTTTAGAGGTTGAGCTGGAACGAAGTCTCACTTTCTGGCTGTTAAATTGAACAAACAACTCATCATTTGAATAGTAAATTCAAATGAATGATTTGTTTCTGTAATGTTGTCATTACTTCCACATAAACTATGAAAGTCTTGATGAAAGTAGATTTATATAGAAGGAGATATTTCATATCAAGTCACTCTAAATCAAGAGATTAAAGTCACCATCACTTGAGTCTGGTTTGAGTTATCACTGCTGCTCATCACTTCCATGTGATGAACGAGGCAATGAAGAGATTTATGAGATTTATAAAACACACACAAATCCAACCTGAAGAATAAACATGCATGTTCCTGTCTTTATATGTAGTTAGTTTAGTGAAGAACCCACACATACAGTTAAGTACTTTTTGTGGCTCCCATACAAGAGTTTTGAAGGAGAAAAAAAAGATATTTTAGCATAAAAGAATCAAGGCTGAGCAACCGGAGGACTGGCAGCAGTTTCCTCCTTCTCATACTCAGCATGTTTAAGTGTTAGTGTGCAGCGCTGCTAAATAACTAATGGCCATGCAGAGTCCCTGAGATGTAGGGGATGCCCAAACTAGAGATAAAGATCAGGGTAAAACATCTGTGTCATCTGTTTCTTGCCTGCGCTCATTTCTTTATTTTCCCTTAGTCTTATGAAATCATTTGTTAAATATGTTTTCTGCTGCCTGGCATCCAAGAATTATTCTCTCCCTCTACAGCAAGTGGGAATTGTTTCCCTCCCAAATGCACAGTTTTGTTTTGTTTTTTTCTGCCTGAGTAACTGCTTTGTCTCGGGGTGCTTTTTTATACGCCCACTGAGATGCGTTTATGCACACACGTAAACACACTTTAAGGCAAAACGCTAATGAAATGTACTCCAGGATCTCCAAAAATCTGTGCTCCACAGAGATACCACACACTCCTCCACAGGATGTGTCTGACATGACCGCTGCCAACTTCCAGACATGACTGCTAAATGAGTATCATGTTTCTTTTTATCCGGCATAACTGGATTGACAGTCATGCAGGCATCAGTGATTCACAACAGCAGACGATGCTAGACGAGACTTCTTACACCAGAAGGCCCCCAAAAGCTAAATCAACAGGATGCTGGAGTGTAGCTTTGAATAAGCACGCAGTTATACAAAATGCATTAAAATCACAACCTGCAAGAAAAAGAAAAATCATATATTCATGCATATCAGCTCTGAAATATGCTTGTGAAGATGGAAAAAAAAATCAATAAAATGTACTTTACGCAAATCATTATGTCACATGAATGAGGTTATATGATGCCAGGCGGTCGAAGCTCTGTGGATTTAGCGCGGCTTCCAGCTGCACATCTGCTGGCCAAAAGTGACTGCAGGCAATGACATAATGTCGCATATCGCCTCTTGAATCATTTAACACCGGCTGATATTTTGCCAGCATTTCTGCCGCTGTATCAGAAATCCCTGTCTAACACGCTGATACCTGGCTTTGGTAGGAAGCAGATACAGCTCTTCAAATTATTTCTTTGCAAACCTTGACTTCTCAGACACCCTGCTCACGGTACACTGAGCCCTCCTTGTTTTAGATATGTTTGAGTACAACCTGACATGGGCCAGTGGGCAAGCGCCCTTCCTCCTATAACCTGTGCAGTAATAAAGGTAGCATAGGCAGCTGCGACGGCGGGATGAACACCGCCGAGGTCTTAGAGAGGAAGAGGGAGGAGCAGGGAGGCCGGGAGCTTGGTCGGGAACCAGCTGGGAATTGGAAGTGCGGCGAGTTCGCTGAGGTGCGAATGGAGCCTCTGCACCGTCTGAGGTTTCCATTGCACTTGACTACTCTTAGCTGAGCCAACCAAGCATGGAGGAATGTGTGGCTGGGGGGTGGGGGGGCAGGCAGCTGTACTTTCTCCGGCTCAGCTGGGTCGTCTTAGCAGTTATAACCCTCTCACCGATGCAGTCATGCTTATCATTTTCTCTCTTCAATCAATTTCAGGAGGTTTGTGGTTGTGGTTGTTTGTGGTTTTAGTACACATCGGTTACACAGACGTGTTTGTAGAGAGTTAAAAACAAAATTATACTTGAAATAAATACCTATATAATTCTTTCAGCTTATTTCTAAAGATATTTTTCACCTTATTATTATTTCACCTGGCAAATTAAGCAGAAGGAGCGTCTGCAAGGAGCTGAAGCATTTCATATTTATTTATTGTTATTCTGACGTCAAAATCAGCATCCTGAGACTCTGAGGGTTACGATACTCCGGTCAAAGCAGGAAGGAAACCCAGCTTCTTGCCACTGCTCAGTCAGTGTGGTGCAGTGCTGTATCTCCAGGAGATAATAAAATATACACCAGCAAAGGTTCTGCGTGTGCCTTTGTGTGGGAGGCAGCTGGGAAGAAGTCATCATTAAGTCAGTGAAATCAACAATGAAGTCTACCACAAAAACACTTGCTCTCTGCCCTTGTTCTGTTTTTCAAAGCGCTGAATGCACGATGGTTGGTGGCCCAAAGATCTGAAGTCAAGATGCGAGAAAACGATACCGTCCCGGTCGCACTTCCCCCAAAGGAAGCTGCGTAAATTTGAAGTAAACAAAGTACAAGATCAGTTCTAAGCTGATGACCTGGGGTGCGTTTCCCAAAAGTATTGTGCCATTGTTGTATAGGAGGAACCATCATTAGCAAAATAGTGATTCTCAAAGCTGTTGCTGGGACAAAAACGCACAAACACAAATGACAAAGTTGCAGCTGCAGTCACGGTGACACAAGGAGCTGAAATGATCTACCACATCTTTGCAGATTTGCACCTCTTAGGAGTAACAAGACATTGTTGACAAAGACGGGCATATGTTAATTAATATGTCATTTGCTACACGTTACCTTCGAGACGAAAATATTCTTGATAACATCTCACACCTTGCAAAACTGTAAACGGTCTCACAGAAATCATTTTAAAGCAAGCTTGTGTGAAATATTGGTGATGTCAAGATGTTTTATAGGAAGTAATAAACAGCCTGCTGTTCAGAGAAATGGAGAAAATGAAATGACCTAAAGCCTTACATTATTGATTAGGAATCTGACTACTTCAAGTTACCATATAAAATAAATTACTTGCATTACGGACTGTGTTACTGTACATTTTTTTCCTGAACGTCAGTCAAGCCTCTTCACGTCTCTGCTCACAAGTCACTCATGTCTTCTCACAAATAATGATATGTTACGTTTTGTCTGGTTTGTATTAAAGTCTTTATCATGCAGCTGTCAGTGATTACAAACTTGAGTCAAAAGCATTTGGGGTCATTTACCTGGTTCCAAACCTCTGAATCCCTTTAAAGATTTTTTTCTAGACACTGAAACAGGTCTGGTGTTGTGATCATTGATGGCCGCCTCCCCTGGCTGCAAAAACAAGAGAGTCGATGGGAGCTCTGTGAACGGGACTGAGAATCATCTCGCTGTGCGAGCCAGAAAAAAAAAAAAAAAAACTGCAACCAAACAATTTTGAGTGAGATCCACCCAGCTGTTGGTGTTTTTTGTACGCTGACTTACAGAAACACCATCTCTTAAATTGGCATATTTGTTCGATTGACGTGAAAAAGTAAAGAAAAACGAAAGAAAAACAAACAAAAAGTTCAAATAGAAAATGAAATAAAAGTTAAACACTGACCAGCACCACAAGTTTCCATTAGGACAAAAAAATGTTACGAGCAGGACGGATTCTTCTGATTGTTTTGGGCAAAATAACAAACCTTTTTTTTTTCTTTAGATCATTTAGATACTTTCTTTCATATGGGTGTCGTTTCTGTGATGAACTGCTGAGCGTTAACCTGCTTTCTGCCCTGTGGCATGCTGGGTAAGGTTTCCACCCCCTTTAACCGTGAATAACAATAATAAAAAAAAAGTCTATAAATCTTCAGAGTAATAAATGTATGAATAAACAATCGTGATCTTCTTAGCGGGGGAATCCACGCTTGCTAATTAATGTCTGTGTTTGGCGATCTCTCATTTGTTACAGTTGGATGAAGTGACAACAACTATTTGTCGAGCCGAGCGGGAGGACAGAGGCTAAAAACAAGGTACGGGAGGAAGAAAGGGAGAGCAGATGGGACGGTGTCAAGGAGCGCAGAATGAAGCATACCTTCATCCATCACGGCACACACACACACACACACACACACACACACACACACACACACACACAATCTCACTCATTTTAGAGTTGACTTATTGAGGCCACAAAGCACAACAAACAATCGTGTTTTCGACTCAGTGTCAAACTACATTCATGAGTACGTCGTCTCCGGACGGTCACATAGACGACAGCTGTACGTGCTGGGAGGAAGTAGTATTTTTCACAAGCTGCGCAACAAAATTAAATTTAGAGACTTTTATTACTGCAAATCATGAAGAGTTTACAGCGAGCGTGCTCCCGTCTCTTGTGGGATTGCAAAAGAATGACTATTATCTTTCAAAAGAAGGCGGAGGACGTGTGATGTAGTTATAATCCTCTGTATGCATCCTCTCAGATTAATGTAATAATCATATCATCAGTCCACGGTTTGTGTCTCATCTCCTCTTACAAAGACGTTTCACTGGCCTAAACTCCACCGAGCCCTCGCCGCTGAGGTGACAGATCAGAAAACACTCCATCACGGGTTGCTTTCAGGTTGCATCAGGACGGCTTTCATCTCATTGGCCGCGCATTGAAAGGTCCCTCACAATCAAGACGGGTGTAAACCGAAGCTGAGAGGACAGTCAGAGAGGACGTTTGGACGTGTCCGACTCTTGAAACACAAGAGGCCGCGATTGAAATCTCATCTCCTGCCGACTGTCAACACGGTTGTTGTCGTTTAGACGTAAGGGTTCTGCATGGCGCTGAAAATAGCACGGCCCAAAATACAAGAAAAAAATCTGTGAAATATCGTAAATACTTCATCATCCTGCAAATGTAAACGGTGTTACACAAACACAGAATTCCCTCGATTTACTATCTCTGATCGTTCTGCTGGAAAAATCTCTGACACTTTTTCTGCTGCTTCTGTTTTTCTGAATGTGAGAAAGAAATGATGTGGATGGTGGCCGGGGGAGCGAGGACACATCAGGGTGCAGGAGCTCCACCTGTGACCCTGCAGGCTCCAGCTCTGTGTTGGGTTTGGAGAGTGATGTAGGCCCGGCTGCCCCTCTGAATTCCCCGCCGGGGATGATGGGGATTAGCTGGAAAACTGTCTGAGAATGACTAAATAAACAATGAAAGCAACAGCGAGAGGGGAACAGAAGACAGCATGGCCGTGACATTGTTTTTTGAACTCCAGAGCAGGTTTCTTCGAGGTTTGAAAAGGTGACAGCAGAAAAAGCTGAAAGGAATTTTTCAAACTTAGATGACGGGTATATGGATTCACTGTGTGTCTGGATCACCCCGAAATCCATAAATCTGAACAAGCATTGATACATTGCCTTTTTCTATATAAGAGAAATACTTGTGAGTGGGTTTTCTACTTTTTCCAGTGAGAAAAATGAGAATTTCCATACAATCCACTCACCAAATATCTAGAAAGAAGGTCAGGAGCCTTATAGAAAATTGGGTGCATAATGCAGCAATTCACTTCTCATTTCTGCTCCCCACATATTGGATGGGGCCAACAAAATGGTAATAGAGTTGATGTCTCCATCCACCGATTCACGCTCGTTTGTTATTTATTCATGAGAAAGTAAGCGGGGTGCCCAGCTTAATACACTTTATATCATTCACTCACTCGTGCTCATTCAAATTCGGGTGTAATATAATTTCAGCTGAAAACTTCTCTCGCCTTGTTCTCGAGACACAACTTCATTCAAAGTTGAGTCAAAGAAAAGAGAGGAGATTCTTTTTCGTCGTAACAATAACCTGACAAGGCCAAGTGAGCGGGAAATTCATCCGTCACGACTCGGAGGAGAATGCACAAACTGAGCCGGGGAGTCCTTTCCATCCGCTCAATACACTGTAATCACGCTAAATGGCTTCGACTTTCAAGGTTTTGCACTTTTTGTGTCTCTCCTCTGATGACACCGAGCGGCCTTTAAAGCCTTTCAGCAAACCGACACCAAACCGGAAACAGAACCAATTAAAGTTCTTGTTCCAGGGACAACGAGCGATCACTATCCTCCACAGTAAAAGGAGAGAAAGCTTGGCCTTTCTCACAATATGACCACAGCACACTAGAAAACAGTAGTTTGACAATAAAAGAAATGGTCAGTGCAAAATATCAGAGGAAAACACCGGACAGCTGTGCATGTTGGAAATGTTAAAGCTAAACTAAAGCAACATGTTGGTCTGCAGAATGATGAATGTTAACAAACAGCTTGGGATTTTTTATTCTTTTTTTTTTCTTAACTGCTCTTCTCATCTGTCTTTTTTCTCAGAAATGAACGAGGGCTCAAATAATACCAAGACACCAAGAAGCATTTTAAGAAAATGAGAGATGAGCACAGAGCTTTGTCATTTCTGTTCGCTCTAATCACGCCATTAATGATTTCACCAAGTGTTTCTGTCAGAGAGAAGTCGGAGGCTATACGTAACCCTCGACTTCCTATCATTCTGCCATCTTGGACTAGCTTACTGGTGTGGCCCCTCCCGACCAAATCTTCTGTGTTTACTTAACCTTTAGGAAGTCCTCATTAGTCAGCTCACTCTGGAGAGCCTATTGGGTTGTCAGGAGAGAGATAAATTAACAGTGGGGGCATTGATTTGACTCATGCCTTAAGCCGGGATCACGCTGGCCGGTCAGTATGCACAATGTAATTAGTTTATCAGCAAGAAGGGAGTTTTCTTAAGTGATTAATCAGGAGGGCTCTCAGTCTCCAGCGAAAAAGCACGAGAAGCCAGCGTGGTGACGGGACACCTGACTGAGTCTGACGGTCGTCAGCGGTAAAAGCAGCATCATCGCTCAGACAAGAGACCTCTTGTGATCGAGTGATTAGTGACTCTCGGATGAAGAGACAAACGTTGCTGTCTTGTCGCAGCGCCAGAAAACCACGAGGGGCAAAGGTCAGGTTGGATGGTTGGGTGTAAGAATTTTTTTCTAACTTTGACACAAGAAACTCTCAAATTTCCTTTTTTTTCAGTCAGCACGCCCGAAAATCAGCTAAATCCCGACTGTAAGAGAAGGTAGATGGGAAATCGCTACCATTAATTGCTTTTATCAAGCTCATGTGGGTTGTTTTGGCACTGACAAAAAGGCACATTTTATCTTTCAGGCGTGAGGACTCGTCAACCAGACAGTCTGCTCGATAACTCAGCTGCTGAATTTGGATTCCTAATACAAGATGCCACCCTCTGAGCAACCTCGGCTTCTGAGGTGAGCAAAGGAGAGAAAAATAAAACTTTAAAAACCCTTTCTGCACTCTGAGTGCTTTGGGCATGAAAAATCAAGAGAGTAATATGGTTTATAATTGATTAAGCATCATTAAGCATCACAAACAAAAGGACCAGCCTCAGCAAATGCACTGCTAATGCTAAAACGCCTCAGGCTAAAGTGCCTCCTCTTGCACATTTACACCCGGTGGTGTAGGGAGGGGGGGAAAGAAGTTAGCAGCCTTGCACATCTGTGAAGGAGAACTGTGAACGAGGCCTCACAACATGCATGAGCTGTGCAGCAGCGACTTCTGTTACAGAGGGTGAAAATGAGCAGAGTGCCGGCAGAGGCTGCAGGGACCCCGTGCACTCTATAGGCATTTGATTAAAAGACTTGGTTTGTCATGCAGTTGCAAATCCAGCTGCTGCGGCACCCGCATGCTGAGTCACGGCATATGGACCGGGCGTGGGAACAGACAGGGAGCCCGAGCACGGATAAGATGGAGGAGACGGGAGAGACGCTCGCTGCTGGGATCTCTCACTTTGGTCCAATAATGGAATCTCATTACCAAAGTGAGAGCTGTCCAGGCAGACCTAATGAAGCCCCACACGGTGAAGGCTGGCCCCTTCACACTGAGACGAAGGGGGAGGAAGGAGCGAGGTGAGCTAGTTGGACTGACAAAGAGGGAGCGCCGGGGAGACATCAAATCTATAAATGGGCGGAGACGTGTCAGAGCTAAATAAATATAAAGAGAAGATGGCAACAGGCGAAGGGCAAAGGGGGCAACAAAGGGGCAAAGAGATGTGGGTGTGAGGAAGAATATGAGAATCAATTGCAAGATAAATGATGCAGCAACTCCCAGTGGAAAGCAGAGTGCTTAAAAAGAAAGAATATGGACACGCACCAACATCCAGGCTTTTAGTGCTAATTGACAGACAGCTCCTCCAGGTTGCCACCCACCCTCATAGAGAAACATGTGGGGGGGTTTCTCGTTGCTGTTTTTTTCCCCTCTCTTCTCTGAACATGTTTCATAGGTCAATTGCTGCGTGCTAATTGGCCAGCCGAGCTGACGGCCACGCGGTTCCTCCGTCCGGCACCGGAGCGCTGTCATCCTGTCGCTGCCCACACACACACAGATAGTTTTCCTGCGGTGGTGGGAAGGCGCACGGTGGCTGCTGGAGAAAACAGGAGCCGCGGCCTCCCTCTGGGACACATCGGGGGATAAAGTGCAACGGCCCCGGCTTTCAGTCAACACCGCTAAAAATACCTGCCTCCACTGTATAAGCCTCGGGGCGCAGTCACTGTCTCTCTTCAGCACATCCAGCTGCGACGGGCAGGCAGCTGATCGTGATTTCAGGAACTTATAACCTTATAAGGCGTGGTGGTAAACCATTAAACTTGTTCATATGAGATGCATTTTGACTATTTTGTGCATCAGATCCTCACATAGATGTCAGCTGACTTCCCATACAGCTATATTATGAAAAATGGCTGTGATTTTCATCGTTTTACCTCATCATGCTTTTCATTACTGATGATTAAATACAACAGACATCAATCCATTAGAGAGTCCTATTATGTAGTATTAGTGGTTAGTTCGCGTGAGGACACATTTCTTTTGTAAATTGTTGCATGGAAACACAAAATACTCCAATAATAAAGTCTTTGAGTCTCAAAGCAACTCTATGGCCCCTCTACAAGGTTGAAATGAACTATTCTGTTTTGATAATTACTTATTTATAAAATCATAACTTTAATCCAATGATAACATTATGTTTCTTGTGAAAAATACAACTTTATACTTGTGACATTACTTCATAACTTTATTCATGAAATCTTGTGTTTTTTTCCCTCCAGAGCGGCCCTGACTCGGTTTTACAAGACACACCAGAGGGAGTGAGATTTTCTAATGTTTTCCATTTCTTCTGGAAAGACTTTGGTCAACAACTGCCTAAAAATGAAAAATAAAAAAAAAATCTTCCACAATAAAAGCAGGCGTGGTGCTTATTGTGATGGATATCTTAATGCAGACAGATTTAAAATTTGTAAGGTGGGAAAAACATACTGAGAAACCTTCAACTTGAGAATGTTCTTTGTGAAATGGTCAGCAGTGCTCTCTCACATGATTCAGAGGCTATAAGATTAACAAGAAAAAAAATCCCATTTAAAAAACATTGTTGTCCTTTAAGACTACATCTGCAGAACAAACAAAAGCTCATGGATCACTGACTGTGGCCTTTTACCGGTGTCCTTCATAGGAACTTTACAGACCGCAGCGAGAGAAGCGTCAGTGTGTACATGAGCAGGCTGAAATGTGTCGGCGATGATGGGAAAGTAACAATGCGATGTCTTATTCTTATTTGCCACCACCACAGTTTGCCGTCATAATTCCCAAAACAAGCAAGCAACCAAAAAAAGTCCAGTATCTGGGCCAACTTTGTCCTGCATAATCCCCCAAATCTCTCCGGCTCGAAGCTCATTTTGCTGCTCAAGAATGAATTTACAGTACCGCCTCCCCTCCAAACCAAAAACTGTCACAGCAAAGCAAAAAGAAAAAAAAAGAAAAAATGTAAAAATTACATTGACCTTTGAGAATGAATACGTTTTTTTTTCTTCTTTTTTTCCACTGCTGGGATAAAAAGATGGTAATTTCCATCAGTTTTCTCAGACAACAGTATGATCACTATTTGCAAATATCCACATCTCAGTGCTGTATCATATGAGAGAAACATTTATAAGGCACTTATAAAAACTGTTAAATGATAATGACATGAGTTCTTGGCGTCATTAACAGCTTGACAAACACAAAGGGAACCAAAACTGTGAGCGTGCTCATGATTTAATGGTCACCGAGTGTGCGAGCCGGCACAACATTTGTTGAAATGCCTTAAAATTGAATATAGCTCCATTTTAGCGACAGCTAAGTGTTTCTCTCAGTGTAATGAGCCAAACAAACCGAGCTTAATTCGAGGAGAGCTCTCAGACAAAGACCAACACAACACAGAGCAGAAGGCGGAAGAAATCTAAAATAAAGGAACCAAACTAAATAGTAAAAATCAGTTATTCACTAGACTGAACAGCCAATTACACACCTTTCTCACCAACTGCACTAAACGTCTGGTGATGAACCAACAACTGTACCAAATGCAGGGAAATACCGCTCACATGGTAAAGTGAAGCTGAAGTTGTGACTGCAGCAAAGATGACTGTAAAGAGAACAATGGAAAAGTCTGCTCCTATTGACAGAAAAGAAGTATTATCTTGTGAAAATATGTGTATATACATGTATCATATTCACAGACAGTGTCCAGGAAGGTTTTTTGTTATAAAAGGAGGTTGAAGGATTTGAATTTACGGATGCTGGTGTTCCCAAGCGGTGCTGTAGCATCAAGAGAGACAGCGATGAAAAATGATGCTCCCAAACCCAAAAGGGACACTGAGGTGAACGGACAGAAACACATCGAACACAACAGCTTTCATCCAGTTTGTCTCCTTGTTCTAAAAGCAAAAACTTCTCATCACTTTGAAGGACGCTTCGGTGGCATTAAACTCTGTAGGATTATGAAAAAACAGCAGGAACATGCAGGCCCCGGGCTCCAAACTCCACTGAAGTGTACATGGCACTTATGATATCGAATTTCTCCGCATGAGCTCACCTCATTAATGTCAGGTATCTTCACTGCTATCATCCGTTACGCCGCTGCCTATATCAGGACTGGTGCATGCTTAATTATTGCATCTGTGTTGACACAGTCAATAATCAGATGGAATTATAACAGTCAACTCATGTAGATCTGCCATTAGCTCATATTACAGTCCGCGCTGAATGAAAAGTTCACACGCTGCCAATAATCCAAACAAATTAGCAACAAATGCCCACTTCAGTAAATTGTAGATAGAACATTTTGTATATTTTTTGTAGTTTATCTGCCTCTTTCCCAAACAAATAAATGATGACCATCCCATTTTATGAGGAGGTACATACACACCAGCCTCACGTGAAAAGCTTAATTTAGATCCTTGCCATTTATCCTCTTTAACATGACAGCTTGACAGTTTGAGGATACACACCTCAGATAGTCAAGAGAAAAAAAAAAAACACATGGCCTAAGGGTTAATTCAGCACATAGTCAATCAGTGCAAAGCCTTTCATTTCAGAGGAACTGTTATGCTAATAACAAGAAAAGGAAAAACAACTTTAATCATTTTCCATTTATTTGATGAATTGTGGGTCCATGCCACCATTAAATTTGATAAAAAGCTAAATTAACTTATGTCCACATCTGTGTTTTAATCACACTATTGAGATGGATGAGGTGTTATCTGTGTGACAATGGCGGTGTCCCATATAATTCCAGAGCCATTGCTCTGAATAAGAGGTAATTTTCACCTGGTGTCAGCACTTTTACAAAGCCTGATTGCTTGAGAATAATGGCCACTTTGGCAACTGTCAATTTTCCTCTAGGGTAAATTGATACAGGGTGGGTGCCGTGTGATTCGCTGAAGCTGTCATTTCCTGGGCTCCTATTTCAATCAGGGCCACCTTGCTTACTTCATTACAAAGATGGGCAGACAACTCAACAGCTCTTTCACTCACATACTAAATCCTCCTCCCCGCGTTTTCGCTTTCTTTCAAGAATCCAGCTCTGATTTCTGCTCTAAATGGAAGCAGGACCTTGGTTAACAAGTTTCAGACGCGTTCGGCAGTTATTAAACTTAAAACCATCTTGTGATATGTCTTTAAAGAGACTCTTTGCACATTTCAGCATCATTCCATTGATTTGGGAATGTTCATAAAAATAAAATGGAGCATTTTTGATTCTGGAAACAAGGATTATCTCACCAAATTGGTAGATTTTTTTTGGCGGTTGAAAAGTAGGTCTTGGAGGCTCTGATGTCTGAAATGATGTGGCTTGATGAAAGGCATGGTTTTCTTTGCACAGTGCATTTTCAAAGACTTATTTCTGTCAGTGACAAAGCTTAAGCTGGGCTCCCTCCCAATCTGAGACCCTCTGCAGTGTTTCGTTCTCTGTCGCTAATGAAACCGAGCAATTTGCATAGAAAAAGCGGCAACGACTTTACATTATTTTGGGCTGATAGTCTCAATGAGCCCTCCAACCCAGCGTGTATGCAAAAACCAAAGGTCAGTTCTGCTGTTAATTCTTAAGGGCACAAGTACCAATAATTCTTAGCTCAGGAATTCTCTGAATTTGTGGATCAGGATTTTCTTTCTCAAATTGCCATTTGTGCCTTTTTGATTGCACCAAATGGCAAAAGGCTGGAGGACACACCAGAACATACAGCAAATAAATACTAGATTGCACACTAGCAGGAAATGATGCATATCAAAGCAGTCAGTAAAATTCACATACTCAGCCCAACTTTAAGTCATAATAGCTGATCATGTTAATTATATAGTTGTTTTCCTTTAATAAGCATATGAGCTGCATTAACGGCACTCAAAGGCCTCTTGGTACCTCACATCCATGAGACTCCAAAATCCACCACGCACCATCACCAACAGAGCCGCATCACTAACTCCTTGCCATTCGTTCATTCAGAGCGGTGCTCTAAGAGATGGTTAAAAATCTGTTCAGGTATTTAATAGCAGCACCATAGTTCACCGTTCATTAGTCCTCCTCACATCATATGAGATTTAATCCTCCACTGAAACATTGTGTAGTGGTGTTTAATTGACTTTTGTGGCACGTGCCTTTTCCAGACAGCCCAACCTTGAAATTACAAATCAGAATATGCAACCTTGAACAAGATGTCCACTTGGGGTAGAGGGCTATGCAAATGAAGGCAAAGTTCAGAGCTGTGCAGTCCCTAACCTTGACTTGATGCTCGTGTTGCTGAAATGATTGTACATCCTGTGCATTTGAAAGTCTGCACTGATTCAGAAACTCCTGTGCGATTTCTGATCTCCTCGTTAAGTCATGAAGCACTTGGATACTTTTTTTTTACTGTTTTTTTTTTTACCTTGTTTAACCTGTTGGCTGTGAATTAAATCATTCCAATCTCGCATTGCCATTAAAACTTACTATTACTCCTCTTGCAGCATTGATGCTAGGTAAATTGGTGTCATGCAATACCTGATTCCTGTGGGCCATTAAGTGTTTGGTTAAAAAGATTAAAACCATCTTAAAAGAGACAAACTTCAAATGTCGTAACACAGGGACAAATCTCTCTAATTGGATTAAAAGCAACAGATGCAAAACCAAAAAAAAAAGCCTGCAACAATATTTACAGTGTCAGTCCTGTCAGTCCGTGGTTAACCAAAGGGAACCTTTCTGTCACGCCACGAAATGTCACATCTGCTCTCAGTAATCAGGTTTATCCAGGCCATCCCCAACACTGCTGTGCATTCACACATGGAGAAAACATGCTCCGAAATCTAACAGTCAAACCTTAAGAGATGCATATATGTACATGTTTACATATACATGTATACATGTTCATATAGGTATCATTTGATACATACTTGAGGCTTGTTTTTGTTACCAGAAAAGTAACATTGATTACCAGCATCCTGCATCAAAAGTGTGACTGTTGGAGTCCAAGTGTGAGCTGAACTTTTAAAAGACTTTCAACAGACTTGGTAAAAAAAGTCAAAGTTAGTAACATTACTTGGTAGAAAACTGTAACAGTAGAAATCAAATTATTTACAGAGCTGGAGAACAATGTTGGTGGAAACGAACAGCGTGTAACCTGGGATTGTCAGGTTCTACACCGACAAGAGAAATTTTGTGAAGTTGTTTTTCTGGCATCAAATCAGTTAAACCAATATACACAAAAAAACTGAAGCATTACAGACTGTTCTTTCCTGTGGAAGGAAAGGAACAGAGGACTTATGTGGACTTCAGGATATACAATATATGAAAACTGTGGACTTTTACAGATTTTGCTAAGTTTCCTGGTATTTGTTTTTTCAGAGATGAGCTGGATAAAATATTCTGTATGTCAGAATCTAGCTCATGATGGATAAGAGCTATGACATTCCTTGGAAATGTTTGATTTCATCCCTACAAAACCAACATTCAGCAGCTTCCATAAAAAGTTCAGACTGTTTTATGCAGCAGATCGAACCTTAGCTGAGAGCAATTACCCGTTCGGGACAACCAGGAGCCAATTATGACCGAGGGCCAATTACCTGGTGACTCTAAAGGCATTTCAGTTCATTTCCTGAGCTGATCAGAGGGCTAATCAGATGTGCTGGGGTAACATTTTTTTCATTAATGAAGGTGGGTAAACATGCACATATGCTAACACATATGTCAAGTGAAAGGAGCAATCTCTAATTTCCCCCGTCACTCTGTCCGCTCCAATGGTCAGTTCACAGCTGTAAACAAGAGCTGAAAGCCACGACTTTGAAAGGGACGGCAGAACCAGAGAGCCAAGAAGAAGAAGAAACGGCGTCTACCAACATCTATTACATCTTCATACATATAGTAAATATAGTCAGTACACATAAATCTCTTCAGTATATGTGGTGTTCAACAGCAGGTAGATACTGTCTAAGATACGTGTAAATAAGAGCGAGGTAGATTTGATGGGGGATGCATGATCATACAGCCTTCAGTTTATGCACTATTCAACAGTAAGTAAACAACAGTGCCTCAGCAGGAGAGGTCGGATTTGCATTTTGTACAGTAGGCAAAAAAATGCTGACCAGATTTCCACTGAGGACAATTAAAGAAACCACTTAGGACAAAGTCAGAATCCAAGGGAGTGTCTGTAGGGACACATTTAACACCCCCAGTCAAACCTTAGATCAATATTCAGCTTGGTGCAGCGCTTTTGATCCTGCACCGGTGAATTATGGAAGTTACAATGAGACCGAATAAAGAGCTGTCAGGTCTGAGAAACTGAAGGAAATTCTTTTTTTCCTGAGAATAACTTCAGGAAATAAATAATAACATACACATTGATGTAATCGATAAAATGTTCTGTATTGTGAACCAGACAATGTCAAAAAACTCAAATATTACCTCAGTGTCCTTGAATCAACTTTCCCTTCTTGTTTTTTGTTATGGTGCGTTTCAGACTGAGGCACTTGTTGAGTCTGAGCTCGTGTGCATTATTTTCGAGTGGCTCGTCGCTTCTTGTACTAAAGATGCAGCTGCACATAACTGGATGCAGTCACACAGTATCCTTGTTCTTTCACTGAAGCATCTGCCAGGATATTCTTTAAGCTGAGTCATTCCCTTTGTCTTGCTTTTTGTTTTCACTTGCAATTTAATACACGAGATTACTGATATTACAGGCATGAGAAAACAATTTCATTTGGAGCGAGGACAAGACCATTGATGCACAACAGTGAGGGAAGATAACAGACTGCTGAAAGTAAAATTTCATTTTCAGATGAGAGACAAGCTGTGCAAAGGCCTCTATAAAAAGCTGTCTCGCCAGATGCCTTTTTGGGCAAATCCTTGATTTGATTAGCTTTTAAATGCTGTTTAAAAAGCCTCTACTGCACAGAACACAATTAGGTTTTTCAAATGGTGAACTAGTGATCCCCTCTACAGCTTGATATCCGCAGGCTTATCTGCCAGTTTATTGCATTATAGTGGCAAAATATTACTGTAATTATACTGTAAATAGAAGCCATAATTGGAAAGTGTGCCGCCCTATAATGTGCAATCTGAATCAGTCTGGCAAACTGCGGCTGCTGAAGGTGAGCAACTGCATAAGCAGAAAAGTGAAGGCCTACAGTGCCCAGCAGTACGGCGAGAGGGCTATTAAAAGGGAATACGCAAATATATCCTCCAATGAATAAATGCACACAGTAATTCTCAAGACAGGCAACATTAAAGCATAAAGCGTGGCATGCTACAAAAGCTAACTTCATTAAGTTCACAACAAGAAGATCAGAAGCTGTGGGGCACTCTCATGAGAGGGCACGGTCTTCAGATGCAAAGAAAACTGCCAGAGTTGATTTTTCTGATATCCAAAAAAGCATTCAGACATGCTGTGAGTCAGAGACACTGGAGCAACCTTTTTAACTCAGATTTGTGACTCACATATGGTGATGTTGGCCTGCTGTCTGACTGTCCCAACAGTCCAAATGAGCATCTTCTTATCTGGAACCCCAAGTGTCAGTGTCTTTTTCCACACACATGGCCATTACAGTATTACATGTATACAATGTATAAAAGCAGTGTCTCATCTGTCACTGTTTTGTTTAAGTTCTGGTTAGAGTTTTGTTAATTAAACTAATTTGTTGGGTTTAGAGAAGTCAAGTCAGAGGACACACTTCCACCTCTGCTTCTGAGAGACAAAAACAACATTTACAGACTGACAAGAGGTCACGTGAAAACTTTTTCATCTGTCCAACACTTTGATACAGAGTTTGATATATTTACAGCTATTGTTCACCAAGAAACCAGAACTGCAAAAACACTTTAAAAATGTTACAGTAAGTCTACTCATAATGCTCCACTGATGATTTTTCCCTTTCTATCTTTAAAAATCCACATTTTCTATTATGACAACTTTCAGTGTTCAGTCCTTGTTCAGTCCATAATCATTGCCATGACTGGAAAACTTCTTCTCAGAAACAGAAAGAAGAGTTAATGTGGTATTTTTCAGTATTTCTTACAGGATAATGTATAGGAATCCAGCGGACTGTAACTCCACTCTGCAGTCTAAAAAGCATCTTCTCGTTTGATGTTCTTCCACAAACACACCATACGCTGACATCTGGCAAGTTTACTTTGCAACACACAGGAAATCATTTCTGAAAACTTCTGAGGAAACATCCACAAGTCTTACATAAGTTTGCCTTCCTTTTTTTGTGAGAGACAAAATGAGAAACATGGAAGTGGGCGCTTTTTGATGGTGTGTCTGCAGACAGACGAGCCAAATTGGACAGAATCAGAGGAGCTTCACTCTTCCTCTCAGGATGTGCAAACGAATGCAGCTCTTGTCATCTGTTCCTGCCGCAGCCACTTAAAACCGACTGATTAACTTCCCCCACGGAGAGTTATGGCTGAGCTAAAACAAGGAAAACTGTCCAATAAACTTAAATATTACCTTCACCTTCTTACCTACACAATGAAATCTTAGCTACTTTAAGAAATCCTTCACTTACCCCCCCTCCATCTCTGGGTAGCAGAGAGGAGACAGTCTGATACACCACCTCACCGGAGATAACAAAGTTAGCTATAAGTGCTCATCTTCAGTCACGTCAGCTTCACCCCAGCCATCCCTTCCCCAGCAGCCCTCACTCCCCCACGTTTCCTTGCACTTACCAAACAACACAAGCAAACACACTCACCGGCAGGCAAATATCCCCTATTAGCACACACACTCAGTGATCTGTTTGTTTCAGCTGAAAAGGTTAGTGCTCAACATAATGCGCGGGGGTAAAACATGCTCCCGTTAAGGCTACGTTAATCTGCCTTTTTCTTCTGGGAGTCTTAATGAATGTCGGCAGAGGAGGAGCGCCATCACTGGCCTGCCTGGCGGCTCCATCACATCAAGCCATGCTGAACCCTTGTCAGAATTAAGGGTGCAAGACACTGTCACTCAGCTGGAAAGAGGTGAAGGCCTGGGTAATAAGAAAGCTGGATGGTGAGAAAAAGAAAATCCAAACAGCTGAGCTCTCTTCATTATAAGCCCCGCCGTCCGGTTTTACATCCACACTGGCTCCTTCAGACCCATCTGACATGTGGAGGAGAAAATGAATGTGATTCCAAGACATTGTAAGATTATTCAAAACCTCTTGCACATATAGAAACGCTGTACTGGTTTATAAAATATGTGCTGCAGTACCAGGAAAGCTCCTGCTCTATAGGGGAGAGTTTCTCTGAGGTTGAAGATAGAAATACTGAAGTCTCATCCCATCTCAGGGTTTTCTAAACAAAGTGTGGAGAAAATTAAACTACATGCTTGGGAATCGTGTAAAAATACATACATAGAGACTGTGATAAACACCGGGGCTGTGAGGGACTGTGGTTGCTAAGGCTTAGTATTTTAAATTAAAATCTCAAGGTGTTTGTTGTGATAAAATTGCATCTGTGTTGCGCAAGTTAACTTTTGCCTTGATCTATTGTTTTTCAGTGATAATAACAGCGCCCCGGAGGTGTGATGGTAGACAAGAAATACTGATCTGCATATGCATCAAGCACAAAGTTTTATTATCAATGTGCAGGTGATGGGCAGAGGTAAAAATTATCAATCAAAACTGAGAAGCATCTGTGAAAGGAGTAAATGACAAGTTACGTAATGCAGCACTTCATTGTAAAAAAAACTAATTAAATGGTGTGAGGAAAACTGTGAAAACACTTTAATATCCTCAGCAGCTATCCTGTCAGCTTCACATGACAGACTTAACATGTTGGAGCATGTTAGCCATTGTAGGGTTTGCATTAACACTCGCAAGGGACCTACAAAGTGTTTCGCCTTCAATTAAGACAAAAATAAAGAAATAAAGTAAAGAAAAAAAATAAGACAGATTAATGCAGCAGTGATTATAATGATTTAATTCTTTCATCATGAAACTTATCTTATGATCACAAAAGAAAAATGGTGGCCACAGTGATAATATTATTTGTAGCCCACTTGCACTCCAGTTGGATTACTTTTGCTCCCACGAGAGAAAAAGGAGTCCAAGATGGACGGATGGCAAAGAATAAATGCCTGTAATCCGAAGATAATACAGCACCCCGATCATCAAAAAAAACAATGCTTGATATTTCCAGATAACTCTTTAATTAAACCCTTATCTCCACATAAAGGGCCTTAAACAGCACAAGTGAAGACCTTGATGAGATAATTAAGAGATTACAAGATAACAGCTTGATATCTCCAAATAACGAGACAATTAAATCTCAATATTGAGTTAACGTTCAAAAAATAATTGCCTACTATGATCTATATATTCCTTTGAAGTTTCGCTCTGGATTTTAAACTATGTGACATTAAACTTTTCTTGTAGAGGTCTAAAGTGAACAAAGTGTGCTGGCGTCCTTTTCATGTATATTTCTCTTACAGAGGTGGAAAATACGGAGAATCGAACGCACCGTACGACTGAGCGACGCAGACTTTTCACTGCCACACTCGACATGGGAGCCATTTTCAATTGGACACAAGTATTCAGGGGACATTGTTGGTCGTCTCCATCTATTTCTCCATACCTCTGTCAATGGCAGGATTGTGAAGTAAGGCTGTGTGTCCCTGTGGACACCTGGGAGCAGAATCTCCACTGAAGTTTCCTTGGTAACAAAGCTGTTGAGCCTCGAGCTCTTACAGTACATTCCCATTTGCACTTTGTAAAGGTGAAGGTACAGGATTTGGCTTGACAGTGGGGAGTCACTTGGGGGCCCGGCTACGCAAAGCAATTTTGACAGATCAGCAGCTGAGCCATGAAGTGGAGGCTTGTCAGGCTGAGACACAGCACTTCAAAACAGCCAAAAAAAACTCTGCAGTTTCTTCGAAGTCTATTCATTGTCCTCCTAATTACCCAGCATTCATTTCTGAGCTTGTTTTTAAGCAGAAATGCTTCATTGCTGTCAGCTATTGGTATTCAAAAATGAAAACCTCGCAAATAAAACTTTGCTAACTAGGTTAAAACACTTTTTCTATAAGAAGGTAATCACTGCAGGGGGAGGGGATTGCTCATGGACCCCCGCTGGTCACATGACCCTCATCTTGTAAATCCCAGCGATCTACCGAGGCCATGCTGCTACACGGTCGCCTGTGGCTCTTAAGATTGGCAGCTTGAATACCACAGGATGAGGCGGGCTTACATTTCAACATGCTGAAACGTGGATTTTTTTCTTAATCATTTCACCAACATGTTCACGCTGCAGTTACACCCGACCGAGCTGCTGTACGCATTTCAATTCAAATGCATTTACAGCCTGCATTAGCGTGCATCGTTCCTTCACCCAGGTAGGACGCAGACACAGTTTACGCTCGCACCGCGTGGAACCGGGGTCTAAATGTCACCGAAAAACTGAACAACGACTCCGAAAGCATTTCCATGGCTGCTTTTTGTGCTTTTGTTTGATCTCCAGTCATTCTGACCATGATCCAACACCCACAGCGGCTGTGATTAGCATATCACTCGCCACAGTCTGCACTTGGCTCTGTCCACACCAAAGCATCAGCTTTAAGGGGAAATGAGCAAGGTCTTTACTGCCCCATGGCACACATGGCCATAATGTGCAAGCCTTTGATAAGTTGTTGATAGAGATCTTTACTGGCAACATGTTGAAGGAGATAAGCTCTGCTGATTTTGCACTTTCCACCGCTCGCAAGTTCAGGTAATAGATTATTAAATACTCCTTAAATACTGTTTGCTTGCATTGGATTCATTTCCAGGTTCAAACAATGTAAACACGGCTCAGAGAAACACAGAAGCAGGCCCCCTTTAGTCCTCGCACGCCTCTCTTTAATCCATCAGTGATCCGAAGGAAACATGCGCAAGAACCAACATGCCCTTCCTTCAGAGATACACCGTCCCAAGAGAGGACTAATGTTGTCTTTGCTAATCAAGGTGTTTAGAAAGGAACAGGCGGAGGAGCACGGCGTAGATGGAGCCGTCAGCGCCGTTCCCCTGGGCCGCGCTATGCAAGCCGACCGTAGAGGAAATTGCAAGACCCGGGCACGAAGCGGGGATGAAGTGGCCGGTTTGACTGAAGTGGTTCTACAGTAAATAAGGTTTTTCATTTCTGTTTTGATCAGGAGTTTAAAGCCGGCCCGGTGTGACAACCTAACCTGCTCCATTAATGGAGAAAGTGAGTGTAACTACAGGATGTTGAGTCTGACAGCACACGCCTGAGTTTCTTGGTAAGACTAAAAAAAGGCAGTTAAAAGTGTTGAAAACTTGGATAAATATTAAAAACACACACATACATGTTTATTTCTGTTGATTTATAGATGATTGTGTACCTCTCCTAAAAAGTAAAAACAAAAGCACCATTACAAATATTTTATCTAAAATTAAATATTGTGTCTGTCAATAAAATGTGTTTCTCAGGGAGGTTAATGGATTAACAGTTCAGAAACTTCTTTAGCATTTCTAAGTATTTTGTTCTATTATTATTCACTTCACTTCCACTCAGGCTTATTCAGCTGTTTCCTAACAGAAGCTGAGTTTCTTTCATTGACTATTTCAAAACAATACTCATTAAATTTTACTATAATTAATCTGAGCACTGTTAATGCCACAGAGGGGGAAAAAACACAGCAAAATAAAGGAAAATGAATGTAATTAACTTATTACAGAGTACAGCTCAATATTCCTCGTTCACAATGCTCCTTATTAACTTGTTTGCTTTATGCGAACAGGCGCTTCCTGCCTAGGTGGCATTTTAATGTAGCAGCACATGTTATGTGATTGAACTTATAAATGATTAAAATTGCATACATGCACACACACACACACACACGCCGAGCGTTCCTTGGATGGAGAAGAGCGATAGCGATGAATCTGGGTCAGGGATTTGACTCCTGCCCTGCTTCATCTGACTGAAAATCAACTCTGTACGTGGTGATGCAGGCTGCGTGGGAGGAGGCACGACATCTTAATTCCCTCGAATCTCAACATTAGGGAGATATCCAGAACAGAGATCTAAAAGTCAGCCACTTAATCGGGGGAGGAATTGGACCGGGTGGACGTCTTCGCAGCAGATTCCTGTTTTTCCAGCATTATCTGCGTCGTTCTTTTGTACGATCCTGTTGGCAACACTTCTGTCAGTTGCAATGAAATCAAAGGCAGATGGTGGAAGCTCCGAATTCAGCTTGAACTGTGGGTAAAGTGATCTGTATCAGGAGGGAAAACAACAACCCCAAGGATCATTAATTCTCTTCATGCCGAGGTTGAACTGTATATATCAGGATATCTGTGCAGATCAAGCACAGCTCCAGAAGACTGTGTCTGTACCACCTCTGACAATTTGATCTTAAAGTCACAAAGCTCTCAAACTTATGGCGACTAACGCAACCACTTTCTCATGTTTATGGATCTTTCTGTTCTCATACAATTATCTTCAACACTTCCATTATAATGTTTCTACTGCCTCTCTGTTAACTGACCAGTGACATAAGTACAACTGATTAAGCAATGACTTCCTTAATTAACATCTTTCTAGAACAAATCATAGTTTCAAGAGTTTATGTTTTACTCTTTTGCTGTATTGTCTTGGTAGAAGTGCACAAACTTGCCACTAAATGTGAGGGCAGCAGGCTAATTATGCGTGGGAGGTCTATTCAGACTTTGGAAAGTGGTGTCATTAAAGATGTTTTTCATTTAGAGGATGAAATGACCCTTGTCCAAGTATGAAAAGATGGGGTCAAGGATGCAACTTAGTTAGTTGGCTCCTTTTGTTAAGAACGTCACAGTCTATGATGTGGAAAACAAGCAAGACTAAGACAAGCAGAGCTTCAGTTAGAGGACTGACGGATGTACATCATATAATTTGGCTGTTTAGCGACGGCGCTTTGCTTTCCACTCTGTCAGTATTATTGACAAGAAAAAAATGTTGGAAGCTGGAGAAAACAGGATCCGTCGGCTTTATGAATCCAACCCTAATTACTAGGTGCGTATCTAACAACACGTAACGGAAGAGAGTTTAATTTTCCGCGGTGTGTGAGGAAGCACGCTTTGTTTCTTTAGCAACCTCCTCGCTGAGGCCGGGGAGGGGTCAGCCACGTTCCTATATTACTGCTCACTTTCCACCAATAAATCATGCGAGCAACTCCATCTACAGACACGAGCAAACACGTCTGTGTGATCCTATCCTCCGCCATCACCTGCGTGTAATTCACAGGTAACAGAGTCTCTAACACATTTACATTACTGATTATTTTATCAGAATCCACAGACAAAATTAGCTAAGATGTTTTTCTGATTGACTGCTGGAGATGTCTTCTCGTGATCCCGTCTTCTATTGTATATTTTGCATTTGCCAAACCAAGACTCAATGCAGTGTTTAATATTTTGTACCTACTGTAAGCTTACATTGAAAAAGCTTTCATTTGAAGTTTTTGTGTGCTTCTAGTTTGTACTTTCAGTCTGTATTTCTTTCATCGCTTCAGTCTTGGTCTGAAGGAGGCAACACATTAAAACAAAGCTAAAACTACTTCTAAACCATGAAAAGCACTCTATAAATTAAATGCATTATTCCCATTTAAGTGGCCTTTTCCAAAAGTTCTCTGATGTGCATCATATACTGTCGTTCACGTACATACAGCTGCTCCTTGTTTGGTTCCCAAACATTTACTTTAATTTCTTTCTACTTTAATTGCCTCCACGAAAGTCTATATTATTTTACAGTTAAGCAAAGTGTGTGTAAAGCGCCTAAGAAATGCACGAAAAGGCCCTGCAGCCAATTTGGCAGTGAGATAGCCCTGAGCACTCAGACTTATCAGGACTGCACGCCAAAATTTGAGTGAGTGAGGGTGGAATTTGGGAAGAGGCATTACTATGGGAAATAAAGCGGCCAGTACACAAACTCCATGAAGTGCGTTATGGAGTCGACAAATGTCAGGCACTTTTTCTTAAAAAAAAAAAAGCAAATGTATGCAGGACTGCACTCAAAAATCTAATGGCTGCTCTGCTCTGTGGTAAATATGAAGACTTTAACATGTAATACATTAAAGTTTGAATGTTAATCAGTACATATTCATACATGAGTACATGAGACAAAGAGATCCATGTTTCTCACTTTATTCACTGGCAGATGAAGAAAACTGGCAGAACTAATACATAAAACATTCTCTGCGAACAATGCCATAAATAATAGTTTGGGGAATAATAGATTATAATTTCTATTGCAACTTGTGGGCTATAAATTACACACCATGATATTATGCGCATATTTTTATTTTATGAATGTAATTGTGTGAAGAGACACGGCAGAACATGTTGTTATTTGAAGTGAAATACAGAACCATGGACAGCGACGTCAGCACTGCCAAAAAAGAAAGGAAACAAAGGAAGCAATTGTTGCTTTTGAATTCATATTCATGAATTAATCTCACTCCCTGATGTCTATATTTTATACATTTAAATGTATTAAAGCCAATAAAATGAAAAGGGATGTATGCTAAATATATAAAGTCAAGGTTCAAGACTGACAGCAGCCTTCCTGTAGGAGACTTAGATAGCTGTCTCAGATAAATAGTAATAGAAAAATAGAAAAACTAATAAGAAAAACTGCCACTTGGTAAAGTACTTTTTTTGTTGTCATTTTGTAATTTAACTTTTAATACTCAGTTAAAGTGTTGTGACAACTGTCCCCGTGTGAGAAATCCATTACGAGACCCCACCACGATGATTGCACTGAGATTGAACGAGACCATTTGCAAAGTTTCGATTAAAAGCGACTTCTGGTTCTTTTCAGACCCGCTGCTGTAGACAGTGAGCGCGGGCAGCAGTGAGGCGGTGTGTGCTGGGAGAGCGGTAATAGGGAGAGAAAAATGCATCTGGGCAAGTTAGACAACTTAATTAAAACAATGTTGATTACTTTGTCAAATGATGGCAATTTAAAGGCTGAAGGAGGACTCGGAATAAAGGGAGATATAAGAGGCTTAGAACTCTGCTGATTTTCATTATTGTGTTAGTTCTCCATGAGAAAACAGCTAGCCACCAAAACTCACTCCCACAGCTACTCAGTGTTGGTTTGAAAGTGCTGTAACACAGTGAGGAGATATGTCACTGCCACGGGGTTTGACTCAATCTTTAGAGAAAGCCTCTTTTGCACAGACTCTGGATTCACAATCCTCCCTCGGTCCACTCCCTGAATGGAAACTGTGTCGGCTGAAAATCGAAAGGAAACCATGACCGAGTCCTGACCCTGAGATGAAGTAACCGCTGATGTTCGCACTGTCAATGTGAGCGCTTTTTACATCACGTGCATTAAAATGTAATGCCATCATTGTTTAATTGACAGCATGAAAATTGAATAGGAACAAACTAAAAAGTGGAAGTCTAATGTGAGTAATGTGATTTTAGTGTACAGATAATGGTTAACTAAGAAAGGATGCTATTTTTTTGCAATATATTTTTAACAATAACCCCGATAATCTACTGACAGAAGCTATGATTTATGTAAAAATGTGTAATACAAGTAAAAATAAATTATCTATGAATCCTGTTTCAGACGTGATCTAAACATTACTAATGTGCTGCATTATTCAGATGAAGAACACTCACACATAAGAAAACTGAGCGATATAAAAGGACCATGTGGTTAACCTTGGACGAACATATAAAGCAGGAAGAAGGCCAGCTCAGTGAGAGTCCGTCCTCCATTTCCTCCATCCGACCCAAACCCCCCCTCAACCCCTCCAGCATTTTCAGAGCATGTCAAAAACCCTGAGAGGTTAATTATTTGGTGCATGATCTGTTTATTTATTTAACTCAGACCACATTCCCGCCGCTCTTATCTCTTCCTTCGCAGTGTGTCAGGCAGCGGGCTGAATCCTAATGAACGAGATTCCTCTGCCGCTCTGAGCTTCGCTGTTGAAAGCTGTGTGGCGGGTTTGGGAATGAGATATCAAGCGAACACACAGGCGTCGGGCATCTATCGTCTGCCGTCGCCGGGTGAGACTTCAGAGGAATCCGGAGAGCCGATCTGAGATTGTTCTCGAGCCGGCGCAGAACGACTATTGGTAGATATCAGAAATTGTTTGTGAATGTAAATTGAGGAGGAATCTGAAAAGGCTCTAAGGTTAACTGTTGAGAGCTGACTGTCAGTCAGGAAGAGAGAAACTTTACAACTCATAAAATCTAAACTATGTTTGATTTCATTCCTACATTTTACCCGTCACTTTGCTCTGGAGCCGGACGCATTGAGTGTTGGCAGAGGAGGAAGTGCAGCGTCCTGAACACGCTGGTGATCCAGCACCAAAGCTGTAAAAACATGAACACGCTGATACGTACACTTTGTGCTCCTGTTGTCTGTACAGTATCACAGACATCACCTACATCAGGCTGATGGAAAATATCTGATACCAAATAAATTACAAGTGGTAGATCAACTGAGGACATCTGGATCCAAACCAAAAACAGCACAAACATTTATTTTTCCTTTAAGAAAACACCAAGTCTGATCCCAGAAGATTAACCAGCCTCTGCTTCTTCATCTGGCCTTTGTTGGGGGGGTGGAGGGGGGAGACACTAACCAATGTGGACACACTCTGCCTCCGAGCTTCTCCTCTAATATCATATAGCCCTCCAATCCCCCCGCCACCACCTTTTGTTAACCTCCAAATGCCCTCCAGCACACCTCCCCTCCCCGCCATCATCACTGCTCACCCATGTGAGGAGCTACACACTGCTTTCCTAGCTGATGCATTATAAATCAATTATGTTCTGCTATGGAACCAATCTCTCTAATCTTTCCTCTCCAACATCCACTGGAATCATAATGATGACTGAGCTCATTCATCTTGGCTCATGTGGAGTGGCGCTATCGGCGGCGACATCGCGGCCTCCTGTCAGGGTGCCGGGGTGCTCGTACACCATATACCCACGAAAGGAAGAAAGTCGTAGTTCTCTGTGAGAGGTTTTCCACTTAAGAACAGATGTGTGATGATGCACTCGCTTACAGTAGTTTGAGGGGAATTTGAGAATTGATATGAACATATCAGGGAAGCTAATGTGAGCAAAAGAAGACTGTTCAGTCGTGCTTTTTTTTATCTACTACTATTTTCATGTAGAAATGATTTGACACACTTCAAAATTTTATTAAGTTAGATCAGGCTTTCTGAATGTATTTGATGTTATTAAAACCATTAAAGTGGCAGATCAGTCAGTCATGAACAAAACTTGATGCTTTAAAACCAATAAACCAAGTCCATAAACTTGTAAATAAAAAAAGTGCTGATCACAGACACTGACTTTAACTACTTTTATGGATACGAGGACATCTACCTTGACAACTTGTATAACTGAAAAAACACTCTGATAAAAGAAAGAAAATGGAAGTAAAAGTTTTTCTGAGCAAATAAGCTGAAAAGTCAACAGACTTTCATGCTTAAAGCGCTGCAGAGCTGAACTTGACACCTTTAATGGGAGGCACAAACCGCAGGAATATGTGTTATGTTTGATCCACAAAGTGCTTAAGTGTTAAGAGAGTTGTAGTTAACACCATCATTTAGAAAGACGAGCATTGGGGAGCCATTAGGCTTGTCTTGTATTTGACTTTGTGAGGAGCGGGATGTTTAACAACGCATGGGAGCCCGAGCAGGTGCCAGAGTGATTATTCTGCTGCCCTTTTAACCACAAGCCACATTTCTCATGTTAACACACACACACACACACACACACACACACACACACACACACACACGCACACACACACAGGCAGACATGCACACAGAGAGGTGACAGACTAACCCACCCACATTCAGGCGATGTGATAAGATATTCTGCGTGACAGCTGTGGGTACATAGAGGTAAAAGAAAAAAAAGAAAAACATGTCTGGGGACTGGCTAAATCCAGTCTGCTATAAGCACCGAACACATAATAAATCTTATTGGCTTTAAAAAGCATCTTCCTCCCCTTCAACTCCCACAACCTTCTCAAATCAGGTAAAAAAAGTCCAAAACCTGAAGCCTGAAGCTACGTCAACTCCAAGCGTGACTCCGACCCCACCGCAGGAACTAAAGGCACTTTGGTCAAAATATATTCTCCAGAGGTGGAGTTGAAACATCGCTTGTTGCAGCAGGGAAACGCTTCATGATCCCTCACAAGGTCTTTTAAAGAAAACACCCCACACCCCCGCCCAGTCCCATTTCCCTGACCTGCTGCTCCTTATCTGCTCCGCCTTATCGAGGATGTTACGTCACCTTCGAATATTCTCCCTGTTCATGGACGTTAACGTGATTCAAAAGCCATTCTCCTGTGCTGTTGAAATGTAGATTAGTATTAACATATATTATAGATCATCTAAATATAGAAAATACAGAAAAAGCAGGTTGCTCATGCAGTGGATTCTGATTGGTGGTTTATATATGTGCTGTGTGCAGTATAAAACGAGTGCAAAGAGACAGTAAATTCATGTCATTTCACTCAACTGTCTCCTTGTTTACCTCGAGGAAATGAAAAGAGACAATGACAGAGCAGAAGAACTGAGGAAATATGTTTGAATTTAAGAAATGTGCAAAATGACACACTCAAACTCAAACAAGACTCAAACTTCATGTGAAGCTGCGTCTCATCTCCGCTGCAGTTTCAGTGTCCACCTTTTAGAGGCAGAATGACTTTGAGTACTTCTGCTCTTTCACACTCTGATTGTGATCAATTTTCCTTCATTTTCAGGCTTCAACTGTCTCTTTCTGTCTCTCTCTCTTCCTTCGTCAGCTGAAATCATTGCATTATATGAATAATCTGTACTTTAAAAAATGAGTCATCCTATAAAAGCTTATCAGCACTCAGCGGCTTCTTTTTATACTGACAAAGATGTTAGCAGGAGTAAAAGCTCACAAGCTACAAGCCACGCTGTGATATGAACAGCTGGCTTAATGCACAGTATGAAAATAACATTGAATTAATTCCAGTTAACTTAAATTTCATGTCATGAGTGAACAAAGTGAAATAAGTCCACGTCCTCACAGATCTGATGTTTATGTCTGCTAAAGTTTCCTCTCCTCTGTGAAACAGAAGCTTCAATGGATGTTCAGTGGAGGTCACACACTTCATGTGCATCATGATTTATTCACCACATCTGTTTCTATTGGACTTTTACTGATAGACCATCCTTTTCCACCTCAGTGTACTGTGAAAACTTCTAAGAAATATTATTTTTACAAATAATATGGACATAAAAACACACAACAGACACAAAACACAAAGATCGCACTGCATCCACATCCCACTGGCATTAAGGTTTGATAGAGAGAGAAGGTAATGAAAGGACTTGGCAAATGATGTTGTGATAACTAACTAAACTACATGGACTCCATTAGTCTCCCTGAAAAGATGATGTAACTTTCTGAAACAGACAATCCAACTGTCACGCCCACTTCTGGCGGTGATTGAATGCCTTTGAGGAGAGACCATCGCGCCGAGACTACAAAGGTGCACGAAAACACAGAAAATTCTTGGAGGGCAATCGGGGAGTCGGTGGGTTGCGGCCTGGAGGAGGATGTGCTGCCGGCTTTTCACCTCGCATTCAAGTGTGGCCACTCAAAACACGAGCAGCCAGCGAAGGGCTGCATCCATCCGCTGAAAGACGACCCGGGAAAGACGCTCTTTTGTTTCTCCACCGAGACCTGGTCAATCAAGGAAATTATGACCAATCAAACCAAATGAATTTCCAACTCACAGTAGGACCACGGAGTGAAAAGACACGAGACACAGGAACCAGCGGTGCCGCTTAAGACAGCACAGCTCTTCCTGTTCTGAGAGCATGAACAAAAATCAATGGTGACTTGTTTCTGACGCAGACTGTAGCGAACGTCATGCCGGTTAGACTGGATGCTGCAGCGTGTTATCTGTTGCTTTGCATTTTGCTCTGTTAAAGCTGACAAGGTGGTTTGTTTCATCTCTTGGACTTGGAGCATGTTGAGAAAGAAGCCCACGCTTTCTGATTCTGAGCGACCACAGAATCTGCACTGATTGTCCATTTTTCTGCGACTGCTCCCTGTAAATTCTGCAATCTTTGTGCAATTTACGCACTTTTCTGTCTCGAGATATTTTCCAGCTGCACCACAAACGTCTTTCTGTCACCTGCTCTCAGTTCATATGAGCTGAATAAGGAGAGCGGCGTGCATCATCAAAGCGTGGAACGGCCTAGAAAAGGCAGCTTCTCAACAGAGCTGTGTGCTGTTTGAGCGTTAGCGCCACACAGCAGGCATGTACGCGGAAACACAATATGATGCAACTGTCTCAGAAGTCACCCCCATTGTACAGACTCGATCCATCAGGCAATCTATTGAATTTCCCTCGGGACAAAACTGATTCTGAAATCCTATTTAACTCGGTGATAGCTTCATACCAAAATCAGATGTACACTGGCTCCCTGGAGAGTTGCACTGTACTACTTCATCTGCCTTTACGAGACTCCTTGTTGGTTAAGTATCAGCAATCGGGGATGGGGGGGTGGTTTTATCTAAACGGCAGCCACTTTTCTTGATGGGCTTGTTTGATTGATAAAAATAATTTAACCAGGGAGACGAGAGCCAATAAATAAAACTAGCGGGGAGCTGTGACAGGGAGCGAGGCGAAGGCACAATTGTTTTTTAATCTGGCGGTGATGAGCGAGGTCGCCGGCGATGATTAAAGTGTAGGGGGCCCATCATAGCGGCGCAACAGCTCAGGTTTTCTGTTCGCACCTTGATGAGATGAAGGGCCAGGAGCATGCAGAATGGAGTGCCACGCCGCACCTTAATCCCTGATTTACTGCCTTTGGCACTCATTGATTGAAAGGAGCAGCACATCGTGGCTGATCTGCTTAACAAGGAATGGGTAAAGGGGAGATTAAAGAGTGTGCGTTTGTGTGTGTGAAGTCTGTGAAGTGAGCCGCCACCTACACAACCAAGTCGTCGAAGTCAGTGAAGTCGTGGTGCAGACAACCATGCTGATAGAAGGAATGAAGGGAAGGACGCTGAGCTGAGAGAAAAAGAGAGACTGAGTAAACATGCCAACGGTTTGTGCTATGCAACATGCTCCCCGCTGAGCTCCTGTTTACACATATAATGACTGCGATACGGACATGCACATTTTCCAAAGAGGATCACCCACGCACGGAGAAGGCGCACACTAACACACACACATCCAATTAAGCAGGCGAGCTGGAGATAGGCATGCTTTAAAAGCTCACAATCAGAGAAGACTGACTTAATTAAGACTCCTACATACTGTATCTCTGATGGCATTTCATCTCTTCTAAGATCCCGCCGGCTGCACCGAGCATCTGAGCTCATCAGGGACTTCACAACAACTCGCAACACCAACACATCGACTCTGCATTCCTCGATGGAGTTGTGATGAGCTACAGTTGCTAAGCTCCACTTTTCTCACCAAAAATCCTAAATGTTTCCTGAAAAATGTTTTTCTACATTGTTATAAAAAAATAAAAATAAAAATACAAGTTATGACGCCCCGTGTGACTAATTCATAATTGCCTGTTCAGACTTTCAAATGAATCCACCACCGCAGGCTACACTGCCACAAAAAGGGGTAACCTGAGAGCTTGGAAAGACCCAGAGCAGCAGAGATGTGCTCGAGCCCAGATGCTAATTGGTATCCCCCAACTGATTCTCCTGCTTGGGATCTGATTAGAAAGGAGAAGAAAAAAAAACTTTGGTCTTGGGCTGGTGCTGCTACGCTCCCTCATTTTCTCAGAAGACACGGATGCACACAAAATATCTCCAGAGAGGACTATAAAGGCAACCCCAACTTAGTTTCCTCTCAATAATCTGCTCAGAGTCTTCAGTGAAAATGTAACAGGCCTGAACGGGAGGCGATGTGACACCCAGCAGAAATGTACCCGAGCACAGAAGAAGATAATAAACGAGAACAGAAATTAATAATAAGACCTGAATGGGACAAATAATATATGCCACTGAAACTGAAATCTGCACAGATAAATAAGCACAAACATACTGATAAAGAGCTGAAATGAACAAACCAAAGCTCCACTCCCATTAAGTGTGTTTTGTTGGCAACATGAAGCTGTGTAAGGATAGCAGCAATAACACTGGTAATGTTAATACTTCTGAAAAATACTAATCTTTGCTCGACTGCAATGTTGTCTCAAGGGTGCAGGCTTAAAAAACAACTTCACACAGTTTCTGAGAGCTTTAATATCCTCAGATAAACTACAATGCAACGTTAAAAGAGCGAGGGCTTCGCTGAAATATTAAAACTAGACCTCACAATCAAGAAGAAAGCCCTGAAACTATGGTGCGCCGTGAATAAAATATGATTTCCCAGTAAACTTCCTGAAAATGCATCAAAGTCTTGCAAGAAAAAGCTTGGCAGGATCGAGAACCTTCAAAGACAACAGTGTTTGTTATATGACATTATAAAACCCTCCTTTTGTTGAAGTAAAATAGGAAACTGAGATTGCAGGTTGGAAATGGCAGACAGTTAGACAGCGAGGGACGGAGATTTAACTCTGTGCACAACCACTTCACATGGCAAGGGCAGGAAAAACCAAGCATTCGAGTGGTTGTCAGAGCGATAAATACGCAAACGAGGCTTCAAATGAGAGACATACTTTCAGCATTTCATCAATTAGATTAAAAATGTTTTTCAGGATAAGCTCAACAATTTGTGTTCTTGGACTAAAAAGCAAATTAGTAAAAAGTACTAGTCCATCTGTGGGCTCATCAAGTGGGAGTGAATTGGGCCCTCATGTTGAGTTTAAATCCATCCATCCATGTTGGCTATTGACACAAACAGTGAGTGTATAACCTCTCTGGATACGGCGAAGGACACGTCGATGCATCACCCATTTACACGAAACCTCTTCATGTATTTTGCGTGTTTTCGATAGCTCTCCAAAATCCAAAAAAGTCAAGTGTAATGGACCAAGAGGCATTTTAATCAGGTGACAACGCAGTTGATCAAACCACCTCTGGAGGCGCTTCAAGATTCAAGAAAGCGTGAGTGCGTCTGTCTCTTTAAAATCCACACGTAATCTTTACTCATCAGGAGTGTCAGCGTCAGGTCTGTCCTCTGTGGCAGCAGTAACTAAAATGATGCCAAAATTACAGTGAAATTTGATGTCTTTCCTCGTGTCTCATTAAAGCATTGTAATCAAGCCTCAAAATGCAAATTAGGTAGGCGGAGCTGGCCTGCGTTGTCAACAAACACTGTGCATTTCAAATCAAAGGAAACAAGAAAAAGCTACAGCGTGCATGCAGTCACGTGAGAGATGGTGACAGCTAAAGACATTTTTTCTTAGTATCTTTACTAACTAGGTTACCATCGCTGAGAAGATAATCAGAATCACACAATGACCTCCACAGCAGTTGTGTTGGTCCCACTGCAGTGCACCAGCTCCATTACAAATATATGATCAAGGCAGTACAAGAGCAGGCGCTATTACAAAATCAATAGAGGTGGGGGGTCTACCACTCCACACAGGACCCCAGGTGCAGGCTGTGCAAAGACGCTCCTGAGACAGTCCAGCTCTTAATAGCAGGGTGTGAGATGCAGGCAGAAACATTGGACGGCATAAACAAGTGTTCAGGAGCATCTGAGAGTGGGCAGGAGGTCTGAATGGAAAACACCTCCCAAAGTGTTCAAGACTGACCAAACTAAGATCCTGATATGTTATTTACTTGTATATTATTCAGTCTATATTATTTTTTATTTACAATTTTCTATATTTTTCTACTTGGCATTGAAGACCGAAGAGGGAAGTAAGAATTTCAGTGTAGAGTGAAACCTGTTTTTATCCCTTCAAATGAATTATTTTTTTAATTCAATCAAATAACAACGTAATGAAACAGAATATAATCCTAAACTGTGAAAATGTCATAAAAAAGAAACCACAATAACATGACTATTCACTTCAGGTTTCACGGCCAAATGAATGTCAGCAATATTATGAACACTGAGTGCTTAAAGGTAACAGTCTTAGCAAATTAGAGGAAGCTGACCTGAGTTCACGATAATGAATTAGGGGTCAGTGGAGGCCCAGTGTTGGCAGTGACCAGAGGGCCTGGATTTGTACCCTCTTATTAATTATGTTTGAATAAGACCCTTAACACTTTGCTGCTCCAGGTACTTTATACTGACTCTACCCAACTAGAGGGTAAAGACAGACCGAAGCAGTGGCATTGTACTTTTTATTTCTGATACTGTAAAAACTACTTTCTCTATTTCTTTTCTGAGCAAGTTTTAGCCTGATGGCGGCTCTACGTGTAAGGTCAGAAGGTCACCAAAACCATCAAGAGAGTGTGAAGCCTTCCAGTCGATGCTGCAAACAAAGCTGAGTACAGTCATGCTGATATTTTTTGTAAAGCTGCAAACAGCCATTTCCTTTATATCGGACACTTTTTCATTAACAATATAAAAAATGCAAATAAAGTATTTCCCTAGACATTACATTAATGACAAACTGGGAAAGCTGCACAGTAGTCCTCCAGCATCAATGTGTTTTGTGCATCTTTTTCTTTTATCTTGCAGTTATCCATACATACTGGAGCTGGAAAAACACATTACACTGCTCATGCACTGCGCAGCTAATGTTCATTTAGTTACATCAGTTACTTTGGCATGTTAGATTACATAAGTCGTGAGCAAAAAGGAATATCATCATTAGAAAAGCATGTGAAACAGCGGGCATGTCACATTTCCTCTCATATCTTTGGATGGAAATGGCCTGCTGTGCACTGACTACACAGGACGTGCAGATGAAGGTTCATGTTATATTTATTTCCTTTATGTTGAATCTCTCAGACCTCGGTGGAGAGATGTGGGAGCATTTAGACAGGAAATGGGCTACAGGCGTAACTATGGGTCAGTCAGTTGGTCAGTCCACTACTTTGGTCCAGATTGAGGTAATTTGATAAATACTGGACGCACTGCCATGAAATCAGGTACATTAATCCACAGAACGAACTGCAAAAAAGTCTGACTTTTCACAGTAACTTAAGTAAATATAGCCTCACCTGCCTGCAGAAAATAAATGTGCATTAAAATTAACTCAGTTAATTCACTGCCTAATTAGTGTTTGTGGGTTTCTTTTTATTTTTTTTAACTGTACTGGTGTATTTACCCACTAGATTATTTATTTTAATGACTGACAAAAAAGCTAACCTTTCAACACAGTGCAAGCATCCTGACAAAATATCTTGTCCTTTTGCTGTGGTTTAATAATCCCTGTGTGGTGAAAGAATGCATTCCTCACATTTCTACCCACATCAGGTGATCTGCAAGAAATCCCGACTATTGCTGGTCCTGCTGAAGAAAATGTATAGAAAGGTCAGAGAGTGGCTGTTGCACTAAACTTGTGAACCTCTCTCAGATTTGGTGAAGTGGAAGATAAGTGGATATCTTGACATTTCTGTATTTTTCCATCTTGTCTGTATCTAAAAACAGCATGCCATAGAGTGAGAATTCCCACAGAAATGCAACAGATACTGGCTGGTTGTTTGCACTGCTGTCAGTGTGTGTTTTTTTCCTTGCATCTAAGAAAGGCTATTTTTACCGGACTCACACAGCAGACAGTTGTATCCACCTTCAATATTGGCAAAGCAATCGCTGTGAAACCTCTGCCATAGTTTAATATGCTGGAGTTTTTATAGATTTGTTTATGGGATGGTGTCATATTTGTTTTTCTGTTCACGAGACAGAACACACTTTCCTAGAAAAGTTGTGCAGTTAAGAGTCAGGCAAGGAGAATCAGTAATCTATATTCTCGGGCTGTGGATCTGCCCATTTGTCAGCAGACAGTTTGTTACTCAGACAGTGATCGAGGCAGACAGAGAGCAGATCATTTGCAACTCTTAACCACAGCTCAAGGACCATCTGTTCCAAGAATTGAAATAAATTGGGCTCCATTTACATCTTACAGTGTATACCAGTGAGTCCAGCTCGCTTGCATGAAGATTTTGGGTCAACAAGTTGAGTTAAATCTTGGACACTGTGATTCTAGAGATAAGTCACCACGCCAAGATGTGAGCTGGGAGTGTGTTAATGCAAAAGGATTTCAGAGCTCAGGCTGTTTAATCTGACATCAAGTCTCATCATGGAGGACTACACCAGCTCCACAAAAACCAAAAAAGCTCAAGATGCTATGCGACTGATTAAAAAAAACTGGGCTTAACGTAGCAGCTTTCCAAAGATGGAGCTAAAATAAGAATGATCCACCTCCTCCTGTCTAGTTTGTGAATTTAAGGAACCATACAAATTAGCAACCTTGCTTGTTGTTTAATGAAGGTGCAACAGACTGTTTCATCAGTTGCTAAGGGACAGTTTGGGTCCAAGTTTATTCCCTGTCAGATATTAAAATTAGAAAACAATTATGAGAAGATCCTGAACCCATTTAGTGTTAATGTTTAAGCTTATGCCTGTTTTGTCAAATGATTTAGGACATCCTGCTATAATAACATTATTACATTATCTGTGAGTGAGTATGAATAAGTAATTGATTATCTGGCTGATGAACAGAGAGGTCACCTACTTTCACAGCTGCCATTAAAATACAGAGCTGAACAGTTGACCGATGTGCTCCTTGGGGACTTGCAAGCTAACTGGATTTACTACTAAGTGCTAAATAAAAGGATGATGAAATTGTATTTTATGGTGGTTATCTGGCATATGGATCCATGCCTCTGAAGAGTTTGGCCATCTGACTGTAATTTTCTTTATGCTTTTAAAAAATAGCACACAATGCAATTCCTTTAGTCTCCTGACTACTACGGGACATCTGAAATGTCAGACTTTGTTTAGATGTAAAGGAGGGGAATTCCACATAAAGCGTCTGGGTTATGTTCAGGTCATTGAAACGTTCACATTTCCTTTTCTGGGAAAATTCTTCAAGTGATGTTTATTTTAAATGAATAGAGAGAGAGAGAGAGAGAGAGAGAGAGAGAGAGAGAGAGAGAGAGAGAGATTAGCTGGATGTAAAGTGCAGGAGACACTGTTCCTACACACACCAATCAAGGACACATCCCACTAACAGAAAACGAAAAAAATCCTGAAAACATAAAAAGTTTATGTTCTCATGCACAATGTTTGATCTATGGGATTTACTTCTATGCACCAAACTCCATATTTATTTAAAATTAAAGCAACATTAAGTGTCTACCTGATGTGTTGGGCCACCACATCTTCCCAAAAACAAGACCTAATTTGGTGTTTGGTGTGATGAAACAGATCTAAAACCTCTCATAGGAGGTCTCTTTAAAAAAAGTGTGATTCCTTTTAATAATGTTAGCACAGGACCACACTGGCTGCCCAACCTGGGATATTACATCTGGACAAAATAAACAGACTTTCTACCTATTCCATTCAGAAAGTTCAAAGCTCAGCAAAAAAGCTAGTAAGTGGACCTTGAGCGAGACTGGCCTTATTCCTCAGGCCGACAATAACTTTCACCCCATCGTATGGAGGAAATATGATTTTGTCTTTGCCTCGTCTTAGCCGGTTTTGTTGCACCAAAGCTCAGGCTGTTTGTCAGAGCTTCACAATGGAGCGCTCCATCCGGCGACATTAAACACACAAAATCAAAACAAATATAGGGAGAACTCAATCTGAGCTGTAGAGCTGCCACATTATGTTGTTAAAATGTCAAGGAGGAGGAAAGCAGACATCTCGACGCGGCATGAGTGATGAAACAAAGGGTTCAAGTGAATTTAACGTGAAGCCAGGCCAATCTGTCACTGTCTTCTTTCCTTGGCATTTTCTGAACCGGCTGTAAGCAAACGCAGAATAGTGGATGTTACTGAAATGACTACAAGTTCTGTTTGCTGTTCACTGTCATATCTTACCTCACCTGACCTGTTGTTTCATTTTCTTATCAATGTTAATCACCTCTTAAAACACCAGGAGCCCTTTGATTCGTACGACTGCTTGGATATCTCAGTAAATGTAAGCAGCTGTGAGCCAGAACATCTGCTCAGTGCTTGAATTAATCAGGTATCAATGGTAAAGTCTCTGATGATAGATGTGTCAAAGCCAGTGCATGACTTGACACATCCAATCTTCCTCCCTTAAATGTCCATGCCACTTTAAAAATGACACACTGCTTCAGGCTGTTATAAAAGATGTGCTGTGTTTTCTATCAAATGCAAAGTGGAGGGTTTGAAATGGAAAGATGTGCTATTCTGCAGCACAATGACGCAGTGCACTTAGGATGATTATGTTCCATTGACTGTCTCCCCCTTGGATACGTCAAGTGTGACTGTGCATATTTCTATACTGAAATGACAAGTGAGCATGCACAAGACAGCTGCTACTCGAGGCAGCAAACATGCGAGTACATGTGCCATTTGTCTTTGTCCAATTTCACCTGATTTCTAGATGTTTCAAAGGAGGAGGTTGGAGAGATTTTGTATTTTTCTGCTTGTAAACAAAGCCCTTGAATAAAGTGAAAGTAACAATGAATTGATCCCACTAACAGGTATTGCCCATGTAGCCAAATCCTGGTACGGCTCATTGATTTGTACTTTAGAGCTAAAAAAACAAACCCAGAGCACATTAATGAGCCAGACTTGATGTACAGGCTGACGTGCTCCACTTCTTCAGTCTGCCATATTCTCACTCTCCTGTCATTTCAGATCCTGGCACTCCATCATTTCCCGTCTCCTGACCCGCCCCGCCCACCTGCACATTCCCATTTATTCTCATTCTTTAATATGCTTTCAGCTGAGCTTCTGAGCCTGCCTGGTATTGACACCTGGCCCGTTTCTGAGTAAAACGGATTTGTTGACAATGAGAAAAATACAGGATAACTCCAGACTTATCCTTAAAGTTGACCGTATCATATCTTGTAAAGCGCGAGTACACACGCAGCTCAATTACAGCACCGTCAGTTTCGAAAAAGACACTTTTTTTTTCAAAGTGGCTCATTTATTTGAGTTTTGGTAACCTGTCAACCCAGGAGATTAAAGATTTTGGCAGTGCAGACTGTCAAAACATGTCAAACTCTAGACCCTGTAACACCAGTTAAGCATAATGGATGTGTCACTCGTGTTTGCCATAATTTGCTTTTCTTTGGTGTTCATGCCAGTTTGGAACATGGGAGAAAATGACAAGTCCCATCAATCCAGGCTGCAGTTTGCTCTTTATTTATATTTATATCAGGTTTGATTTTCAAAATATAAGTAACTGATCACTATAAACGTTCAAGAGCAACTTCTGCATTTTCATGGAAGATCACCATGACCTGCATTTTGTAGTTGCCATGTGTGGTTATTTGGTGCACAGAGATTCAAACACAGCCATATTCACCTGTCCAAAAAGCATAAATAAGGGAGTCTGAATACACTGTTCAAAACAAGCTTAGTGTCCTATTTTTGTCACGCCGCGTGGCGAATGGCAGAGACTTCGTGTCAGTGAAGTGATATTTCTGTACTTTTTTGCACACACTTTATTTTTTTCTTGCCTCGTGTGCGCCTGTTTGGTACTTTGGTGACATGCTGAGAGTTTGACTGTACCAGATTCGAGGCAGAAGGATGCAATTAAGGACAAAGATATGCGTCAGTAAAAGTCAGGCTGCACGGTGTAACAACGCTGATGTAAATGAGGCTGCAGTCTGCACCAGGTCAGCGACGTCTGAGGACACGTTCTGATTCTTTGGTTGGCGTAAACACCCACACTGAAGCTCATTTGTAATCTTGATTATTAATGCTAGCACCAGAATGACATCTCCTGCAGTCTGCATTACTACATGCTGATGCGTAGCTTTAAAAAGTGAAGCCTTCAAAGAACACAGATGCATAGTTTGCTAAATGCTCAGCTGAATAGTACACTTCATGTGTGGCTAAATTGCCAAGAGACTCACTGGCATGCTGAGCTTTGAGGTTTAAATGCACTACAAAATGTTTTCTCAAACCACTGGTATGATCCCTTAAGACAATACTTCCAGCTTAAAGTTAAGAGAATTTTTGCATATCTGCCGTCAATAATTTACTCTGCGGTATGCAAGGCCTTTCCCTTCAAGTCAGTGTGTGTTGGTACAAAGTGAATATGCATGTTTCTATGGATATAAATTGGTGGAGTAGATCACAGAGCTCCATGAAACAATGCCAAATGCCTTTTAAACAACCAAACACTGTAGAAACATCAAACCCAGTCACGAGCCCTGCACAGTCTGTAGTGTAGACACACACTGATTCAACAAAACAAAGCCCACGGTGAGAACACATCTTCAGATTTAGACCTTCCTTTCTTCTACCTGCTCCTTTTGGTCCATCAACTGGCCTCTTGAATGTGTGTGTGTGTGTGTGTGTGTGTGTAGGGCGGGGCTTCACTCCATTGTGTTCGTACTGCTGACTTTGCCAGAACCAGAGCTTCAAGCATCTCCGTTATGAGCGTGCCGGCTTGATGCATCACAGTAATCACTCTTGCCTCACATCTCAGCCGCGTGACACCTTCACCAGAGCTGACAGCAACAGGATGCACGCTCGGCCAACCCCTCCTCCATCACCACTACCAAACGGAGAGCAAAGAAAGTGCTTACCTAGGAGAAAAGAGAAAGACAAAGATGAGGTTATTCAAATAGAACAACAGTAGCATAATGTTTTTTACTTGGCTTTTTTTGTTATGTACATGTAGTGTTATATATACAACAAACAGATGGGTGACAAATTAAAGGGAAAAACAAGTGCTCTTGTTATTGAAAAGTCTGTGAACTCAAAAGATATTCCCTCATTTCATGTTTTGATGATGGCGGTGGCGAGCGCTGTGTAACATGTCGCTCCAAAATCTCACAAAAGGTGTTCAATTGGGTTGAGGACCGGGGACTGTGGAGGCCACAACACATGAGTCACATCATTTTCATCCCCATCGAAGCGTTCAGGGACCCTCATGCCGCTGTGGAAACATCTGCATTCGTTATGTTTCTCCACTCAGGCTTTTCCTTTCATTTTTCACCCGTCTGCGTTCTCCCACATGCAGTACTCGACACTACATTACGCCAAACTCATCAGAATTACTAATCACAGTACAGATCCATCAACACAAAAGCCCGGCAAGGTCTGACAAAAGTTTAACCGATGGCCCTTCTCTTATTTCACAATAAGCCTCATCGAACAGCGAGTAATTTGAGTCATTTTTAAATTAAAATGTGTTTGAGGTTTGGGAATCAGTCGAGGGATGCTAATGCGTGTTGTGTCATGTATGTTTTATTGTGTGAATCCAACTGTCTCTTCGAGTATCAGCTGATAAACAGAGTAATAAAGTGTAAATCACATTTTTTGCAAATGCAAAAAAACAAGTTTCTTCCACCAAGAGCTGTCTTCTTATTTTCATCCAGAGCAAAATGTCTCCTCTGCAGAATCTTAAAAAGGACTAACCTAAGTCAGAAATTATACAAAAATTTATGAACCATGAGGCAGAAATGTATGAAATCCTCTTTGTCAGTTTCTATTAAACCTAGTAAAACCATGCTTTATGTACTCGGAACAGATAGTGGGTACATTATAGACATTCTTATTATCATCTCCATTATCATGGTTTAAATTAAGTTTTAAATTATTGAAAAATAAAACTAATGATACAGGGGGACAGGAAATATTTCTGCAGGTGCATAAATGATAAAAGTCCCTCCAAAAACAAGCAAGCCTTTTTAATTTAAATTCTAAATTTAAATGTATCACGAGGTAAAAAGACAAAAGCGTGGATCATTCTAGCGTGTCAGTGTAAAATCAGAGAGAAAGAATAAAACGTCTAACTGTCATTAAAAACCCCGTGGTGCCATTTTCACATCGAAATATGGTTTCGAGGTTTCATTCATTTCTGGCACATTCAGACTCACTCCTCCCTCAATGCCCACCGACGGAAGAGGACACAATTTTCTCTTGTTTGGTTATTGATTTTTCCTTTTTGGGTCGCATTTAGGTGTACACTATGGTCAGAACAAGGTCACAACAAATATTAACTTCAACTGACATTAGTGCAGTTTTGAACAACTTCAGTCCGTAACTCGCGGACCGTGGCTCCCATAGATCTGAACCTATGAACCTGATATTTGTGAAAAGCTGTGATTTCCCTGAGGCTTAGATGTTCAAAGCCAAAACATTACTTCAAAGCTAGAGTAAAGAGCAACGGCCTCCAAAAGAAAAAAAAAAGTGCTATGCAAGCGCTGTACTGTAGCTCGCAAACTCTGCCAAAACTTTACAAATGCCAGAGAAATATTAGAGCGATGTTCCTCACAACAAAAAGTAAAAAGATTCGGCTGAATGCACTGATAGCTGCTGGGTATTATACATGGAAGAGTACGCCACTTTATCTTCAAAGATCAGAGTGTATCCCTCACAAAGACGCAGTGTGCTTTCAATAACTCAAACAGAAACTTTCATATATAATACTGGGCCAGCAGTACGCTCGCCTTAGTTTCTTTAAGGCTGAAATAAAAAAACAAATCAGTCCGTAAAGTGTGGAAGATACTCTTTTAACTTTCAGCACTTCCATATTAAGAAAATTACACCCATCTCGAGAAGATCTTTGTGACATATTTACAATGGCCGTTTACTTTGATAAGATGAGACTGTGGAGGAGAAATGATTTTAAACGTGGTGATTGAGGTTTAAAGTTCACGGCACCTTTCTGAGCTGCTCATCAGTGTAAACACAACTTCTGTGTTTGCTGGTAACATTTTATCAACAAATAAAGAAACAAAATCTGTTTAAACTGAGGGACACAAATAATAAATACCCTTGGATACACCACAGTTATGCCCAATACATAAATGTCACCATCTATCGCAGGACGAGGTAACACAGCGGCCACTGAAAACCTGCAGCGTACATCAGCGGCAACTTTCCTAGAAAGCAGCACCCACTGAAGCCTTTGATGGGGCTTTTAACAGAAAAGACTTTTTGTGAAGTGGTGCGCTGTTTTTTTCTGGTCTGTACCAGTGTCGTGAGTTAATGGTTAAATGGCTGAACAGACAGTGACAAGGTCAACGACGACAGCTGAGGAAACCTGAAACTGAAGAGACACGATGCTTATCGCCGTGAGTGCCATAAAAGAGAACAAAATGAAAATCTACAGGATTATAGCTTCAACTAGATTGTAATAATTAGCTCATGTTGCCAGCTGTAATGTCTGTTATATGGTTATACTTTCAGTATTTGTAAAAGCTCGGACAGCTCGCCTTGATGCGCTCCACGAATCTGACTCATCTGACTAAAACTGAGGTGGCAACGTTAGCTCGATACGACCACAATGACTGGGAAAAAAAGAGAAGGATGATTCTTCTAAAGCTGGTCTGTTGTTTTCCAGTCCTCATGAATATCCAATATCCATGTGGCAAAAGTTCAGACTTGAGTTAAATCAGTTTTTATCAACACTGAAACAAACTTTAGGCCATTTACATGACTAATCCTTATGAAAACGATTAGAAAAAAAATGGTGAAAAATCTGCCACAGGAATATTAAATGCCTCCAACTGACATGAACGTAATAAAGAGAGGCAGCTCAAATTGCCCAAAAGGGCCACTAATGTAGAAAGCGATGGGAATGGAGTTAAGACGTTTTAGTCAGTGAATGCAGAGCCTTTATTACTGAGCTTCAATTATTCCAAAGGCTCCAGACCTTTGTCCTGAATCAAGATTGATGGAAGGCAGGCGTCACTAGGATTGAGGCTCTTAGAGAAGAATAAGTGAGCTCGACCAAACCTCGTACTGAGACCAACATATATATATATATATACAAG
>JBAJHX010000067.1:20560610-20585585 GCA_037176925.1 Amniataba percoides | reverse complement strand
CGTGTTATTCCTCCAAGAAAAGGTTTGGTGTGTTGCCTCAAACTAAGTTTTAAAATCAGTCATAGGTCTCAGTTCCTGGTACATTTTTGTCTTTACTGCATTCAAAAACTTGCCCTAAGAAGCAAAGGACAGCGTGGCAGAGAGCAAACTGCTTCAGTTCAGTAAATGAGCTGCTTAAAGATGATATAAATAACATTCACAATATTCTGAGAGAGGAAATATATAAATATTCAGGAAAGGTGATGAGAGACATGAGAACCAGGAAACAAACTGGAGACGTTAAAACACGAAAAAGTGAAAAAAATGACAAAGTGCACAGACCTCAGAAGTTTGTTAAAACCTAATTACACAAAGCTGACACAGCACAATTCTTTTTGACAACTTTTATTGTGAAGCAGCTGTGGAAACACTGAATATACTGCTATCGAGAGCACCTCAACACCACAGTCGAGTGTTTTCTGCTCTTTCTTCTCTCCTTCGTCCTCACGATGAGCTTCTCCTCTCACGTGGGTGTGCTGATTTACTCGGGACTGAACCTGATCACATGAGCTGTGCGTTTGGTGAAATATGGTAATCTGGAGGAGACTTTTTTTATTTAACAGATTATTGACGTGACAGATTTCCAAGGGATTATTAACGCAGACAACCTCGGCAATTTCATCGAATCACAGGTGGAGCCGGAGCAGCACGACTTCTATGCAAATCAGGCTTTAGGGAAAACCCTGAATGATACTGCCTTCAGGGGAAAAATGAACACGTCAGTCTGAATGCTTGTCTTTCAAGGAAACAATCTTGGAAGGATCTGGATGACGGAGCACCAGTCCCGATCAGACCTGACGGGAAGCTAGCCAATTAAAGATCACTTCCATCTGCCCTGCTCACTGCCCACGCCTTACAGCCCGCTCCCTCCGAGTGGGACCGCTTCAGTCGCAAATGATTTGCAAGAGAGGGAACCTGTTAAGAAAAATGACCGGGGAATTTATTTCTGAACTGTAAGCAAGCCATTAAATAAGGCCCGAGCTCCTCCTAAACCCAGCAAATGGCTGTCCAAATGTTAATTTGCTGAACAGCCTGCAGATGATGCAGAACATGGCTTTCACCTTCTCCTGCCATACATAATTCATGCTATTGACTGGTGAGGCAATGCCACTTTCATGCACCGAGCTCACAAAGTGGTGCCACTTTCACACACAGACGCAGGCCAATGAATCCGCACCAACTGTGCAGTAACGCTTAGCACACAATTGAGGTTGGCGTGAAATGTCCACACAAGATACAGGCACGCTCACATTTCTGATACTGGCACGGGCGCCCTTATACTGTTACAGACACAAGTGTACACATGCTGTCGAAAAGGGACCTTCGATCACAAAGACTTCATGATACAGACAAAAAGAACTATCACAGAACTAAAAGGATACGTCACACTTAATTTATGAATTTGTAATCGTCAGGCATGACAGGTCATATGGTACACAGGAGCATATAACTGAAGAGCACCAACGCCTATGAGGAATTATTCATGGTCTAAAGCATCAGTCCCACAGGGAACATTAAATATAAATTCATGTGTGCTGCTCAGTCTGACCCACTTTAGAGGATCCAACAACTGCTGCCACAGAAGCGGCTTTTGGCTCCTCCTTAGTACCAAAAGGACCGCTGCCACTACAGAGCCCCCCTTTGATTAACCTCGCTGCCAAAAGGCGACTACCATATGACTCCTGCGTTTCTCTGGTACCAGTAAGAAGCTGAGAAAATAAGTAGCCAGCAAGGAGTACAAAGTGTGGGCAACAGTGTGTCTAAAAGTCTATGCTTGCGTTTCAACACAGATTTGCTGCGTTGAACGCGTTCCCGAGTTCGTGTCTGACCAGATGGCCATCATCACAGGAGTGAAATTTAGCTCTGGATCGTGAGGAGAAGTGATAGGTCCTGGAAACCAAGCCCATTGTAAACATTTGCAGTCCTGTCTCAGGGAGCCAAGACACAAATGAATATTTAATCTAGAAGCATGATAATATGAGTTATTTTGGAGAGCAGGGCTTCCTGTGAACGTATGACTGCCTGCCTCGTATATTTGCATTAAGCATTAAGCTTCACTGACAGAGAAACAGCTTAAGAAGAGTGCCAAAAGAGAGAAAAATGACAGAACAAAATGACGGACGAGCTGGACGACAAATGCTGTTGTTTCTAATTTTAACCCACTCAGCTGTCTGATTTCATCGAGACGCACAAAAGATTAAAATGCTTTTCGGCGCATGTGTGACGCAAGATTGCTCAAACTCACTGATGAGCACTTACGACCCTTCAGTTCTTCATCTGCTTGACCTTCTGCACGCTGACCGACTCATTTTAAATAAAACATCTGGAACAGGAACGCTCAGACAATCAGCAGCTGAAAAAACTCTACATGTGAAAAGAGGCAAGCAGTGATGTGGAATAAAAAATACAGACACAATACTTCTGGACATTATGGAGGACAAGAGGGTTTTAAAAAGGAAGGATTTCACAGAAGTTCCTCAGTAGTCTTATTATTGTACGTTCTTAATCTCCCTCAGCACAATGACTGACTTCTTACAGCAAAATCTTTTTTCAAAGATGCAATCAACATGATTACTCATATCAGAAGAAAAAAGTCTACAGATAAATGGATGGATTCACAAATGTTTGCTTGGTTCCTGCAGTATGTGAATAATAATGATGGAAGTTGACCCTGAGGAAAATGAAGCAATCGGAAATGAGTCATAACACCTCTAGATAACACGGAGGACCAGACACAGGCAATAACCTTTGACCTTTCCAGCTAGTTTTCCATATAAACCTCAGTGTCTTTACTCACAGTGACCCTAAAAGTGAGAATAAGTTTCTCCACAGTTTCACGATTCGGTCATAACAGTCAATCACGTCACGCGTCCTGTTAGTGGACAAGCTCTCCGCGAGACGACAGCAGTCACAGAGCGAACACGACCAGGTGATAACGCCGTAAACTACGTTCCCGAGGGACAACTTGTTAACCGAAAGCCTCATTAAAGCGTCATTTAAATAATTCATTCGGCATGTCAGAAATTTCCTTTCAGAGAGCAACGTAATTTCTTTTCAAACCTGCCATGACACTTTGGGATTGTCCTTATCTAAGCCCCCCGGGAGAACTTTAAAATCACTCACCTGACACCTTGCCTGGTCTTCCTCATGTCAGTATCTCTCTCTTTCTCTCTCTCTCTCCATCTTTTCCCTCATTCCTCTCTCTTCACTTCTCACTCTGAGAGCAAATCTTAAGACAAGCGGTTTGATGTTCAAAGCAAAAGGGCTTGAAAGCTTTTCCACCAGCCACCCAGACTCAAGACTTCCCCTTCAAAGGAAAACATAAATTGGCTCAAGAAAAATTATTCACACTGGACACAAACATGGGCAGACTCTCGCCTTCGGATGTGGCAAACTCATTGCAAATAATACAGTGTGCCTGCAACTGTAGAGCCTCTGCATGTTGGGACGAAGACAACTTTGCTGAGGGGGAGAGATTAATCATTACGCAGAGCCTCCTTCTCGCCCTCTGCGCCCTCAGCAGTTTATTAATTTTTACTTTGTACCTGTCAGACTGAATTCAGGATTGGAAAGGTGCCCTGCAAATGAATTCTACTGTTGTTAACATTTCTTTCAACCCACTTATATAACACATGTTTTATGAATATGAATCAGTTTACATAAGCATTGTAGACAAACTACATAACAAACAGCTGATTCACCGACTTGAACTTACGGCAGCTTGAATATATTTTTTATTTCCTCTGAATCGAGCAAACGTGCCGGCTGAAAATAATTTAATCAGAAAAATATCTGAGCTAAACCTAGCTCAAAAAATTGCATGTTTTATAATCTATTATCAATCTCTTCCTGCATGGAAAACAATTAAATAAGAAATATCTACATGTTGTGTCTATTTAACTGTTTGTACAATCAGCTGGTCTTTTTAAGAGTTTGCAGGTATTTCACAGCTTCACTGCAGTAAGCTTAGCTGATCAATTAAAGAATTAATGCATAATTAATTAATTCACTGTGTAACTTGCTCAACAGTGTCAATCAGATGTGTACAATACAACAAAATAATGACTGAATAAAGTAAAAACATCAAACTAAAAAGGGGTCGGGTACCCTCAAAACACAAGACCTCTCATGTGAATACGAACGTCTCCAGAGTGGGTACCACGAGAAATCCCCGTTAGTTTATTTTATGTTTGAAGTGAGTAAAAATCCTACAGAAGTCATCACATGAAAGTGAGGCAGTGCTTTGTTGCAAACATGACAGCCAGAATCATCACAAGTGGATACAGCTAGTGAATACAATACGGCGCATAGTAAACAGAAGCAAAAGCTAGGTGTGAATTTAACATCGGCTGCCAACTGTGAATGCCCCTGTCAGGATTTGTTAGAGAGATCACATCTGAAAATAAAAGGGAAAAAATATGGTTGTGTGGTAAAGCTCAAAGCATCCACTTCTGTCGGATTCGATCCTTTGCTCTTCCACTTACAGCGCGTTGCAGATTAATGTTAATTTACAATGTGAGAAAATAACTACAGTCGCTGCCATCCTAAAGACTCACACAGCACAAGTTAGTCTTCTTACACTAAATATCTAATAACACTAGAAAAAAAACATTAAACCAAAAAAAAAAATGCATGTCATTTTTTCTTCTTAATCTTGTATTGAACATTTTGATCTTCTATCATATGTGACTGGCAGAATATGTTCTTCCCCTGGGTGATTATGCATGTTATTGAAAGGTGTCCCACATTGAATTAATTGGTGCATACTGTCGTAACAATATGGTAAACTGTACAAACCGCCCAGCAGAAATTGAATACACTGACCTTCCTGAGGTTTAATTTGTTTTTCTGTTCTGATTTTTTACATAAACAAAATCCAATTTTTTTTTTTTGTCAGTGGGAGATAATATTTCCCTGCTTTTTGTGCTCGCAGACCACAGTTGAAATTTAGGAGGACTATCACCACCGCTGTCGACGACTTAAAAAAAAAAGCTCTTTCTTTCTACCTTTTTTTTTTATTCTGATGGAATTTTTGAGTTGCTTTCATAAATGTGCAAAAACACAAAGCCAACTGACCGACGGCATTTTATTTTTCATCATGCTGGTAGGCAACTAATCCTTTTTAAATTTGATATTTAAAGGCTTTGACAATGGAGAGGCAGTGAGGAGCTAACCAACAACGGGGTGACAGAGCCTTTGGTAAATAACATCAGAATTCAGCCAGGAGTCTGGAAATGGTCCAGTGGACTGACATTTACATTAGAATTAACTTGACGGTCATCAGGAGGAAGAAATTTATAACGCAGCACCTCCCTCTTCACTTCATCTCTCTCAGAAGGTTCAATTTCTGAGTCATTACCTCCACAGCAGCCATGGAGTGTGTGTTACAGACAGAGTGGACACCAAACCAACTTCATTATCGAAATAATTTGTCTGTTATTCTGGCAGATTCAGTGCGGACACTTTGGAGATATAAAACCCTCTCCGAGTATCACCTAGCGCTCATATCTGTTGCAGGGCGGTAATTGTTTCGCTCTGATACTCAACAGCTGCACAGAGACTTTCTAATGTCTCACGACAACGCAGAAAGATTCATCCAGGCGCCGTGAAGGCGTGAGTGCATGTGGGCAGCACGCCATTAGCCATATCAAAAAATCCTGCCATTTCAGTCTCTGCTCAAATTGTATTTCATCAAACCTCATCGATTTGGCCGCTCGCTTCCTGTCACCGAGGCCTCGGCGTATACAGTTTGTGTCCCTGCAGCTCCACAGAAAGCAGCAAATCCACATCACTGTGGGGGATTTGCCTTTGTCCTCTCTCTCTCTCTCTCTCTCTCTCTCTCCCCTGCAGCGTCCATACTCTTACTGGTGAGACAGCCCTGACGGCGGGAGGTCAAGAGTGACAGGAAGTGTTGGTGTGCTAATCTCCGGCCGGTCAGCTCTACGACCGGACCTCCATCAGCTCACTGTGGTATTTGACATAATAGATGGGTGAGGAGATAAAGGAAGACGAAGCCTCCCCTGACAAATGGCTGAATTTTTTTCGAGAGCAGCGCGACGATGGCAACGCTTTAGGGATGAAGGATGGGGGGCAGTTGGAAACCCACAGAGAAAAATGGTTATTGCGTCTAATCCAAATGACAGCAATGACCTCATTGTCACATCGGGGAATTGTCCGCTTCACTTTGATTTCGCTCAGCGTGACCACTCGAGAAAGTTGTAAAAACAATTGGAGGCTGAAATGCTCCTCTTTAATTCACCTTTGGGCTTTTCATGCTGACAGGAGGTCAAGAAGCATAAAGCCTGGTGCATGGTGGGATAATCTCGGTTTACGGCCGGGAACACGGGCGCTGGTGGTACCTTCAACACTCTCCTCCACATCTTCATCAAGGGCATCATTTTCACTTCAAAATCCAGGTTTGGTCCCCTCTTAAAGCCACTGCTGTCCATCGTATCACACCAAATTCATCGAAAGGTGAGTTTGGCCCAGTTCGACTTCTGTTAACCTGCATAAAATGCTTAATGTGCGGCAGCAGACAGGAGATTTTTTGGCTGAACATTGCTGCTAAATACAAACCTGCCCTCTTTGCTGGGATGGGCCCATGCTAATCGCTAATCATGAGGTCACAACCGCAGTTAGACGCCGTCTCACGGGCTGGAAATGTTCCTACTGCTGCAAATCATACCCAATACTTCAAGGTCATCTGTTTACGCCCCCATCTGGTGGAAGATGGGTTCAACTCTCAATAATCTCAGAAAGTCAACTGGACATGCTACTGAGCTCACCTTATATTCTCAAAACAGAAGAAGAAAATGCAAGGAATTGGTGTTTTTCAGGATCAGGATGAACTCTCACATTCTTAAAGTTTCCATTTAGCTTCATCATATCCAAATAAATCCAGTGGTTAACAGACTGACGTCATCAGCTGCCTTTAATCGAAACACATGTTGAGCTACAGCCGGACGATTTGCAGTTTGAGTTCTTCAGTGCAACAAACCAGCCCTGCGAGCTGCACTGAAATAAATCAAAGCAACAACAATGAAAAAAAGGATATAAATAAATAGTTTTCCTTCGCCTGTTCAGCCACATCTGGTCAGGTGCTGAATCATGGAAACATCACTGGAGGACAATTTGGAGGAGATTTCATCATCGTAGTGATGAAATCCAATTGCAACAAAAATGAAACAAAATGTAGCGTTGAAAGACTCAATTCATCTCATCAGTGCATTTTCTTTAGATCTCAGTTTTTCCAGGTGATTTTTTTTTTCGCCCCTGTCCCTTAATGGCTGAAATTGCCTCATTATTTTTAATTCTAGTTGACTGTCAGTGGAAAGAGACACAGGGTCTTGAGCTGCACAAGAGTTTATCATCTGATGGAAACGCTGTTTATCGCTGATGCAGAGCCTCTCATGCCACTAATTGAGAAGAATAAAGCCAGCGAACGATCACTTTGGAACTGCAACCTCCCCGTGGAGCTGCTGCGTATGACCCGTCACTAGGAAACAATGATGTCTCAAACTGTAGGTAATTTCCCTGAAGCGTAGCCGAGGAGGAAAACACAAACACATACTGACGTCTGATGTTTTACAGTCTGAGAGTTTCAATACAGGTCGGCAGAAAAAAGAAAGCAAATGTAATCTTGAAATATCGTAATAATGATGGGAAATGTCTCAAAATATTGTTCAGTGAGGAGTCGCTGAGAAGCTGGCTTGCAAACTGCAAACAAAGATCAGTTAGGAAGGAGACAGTGGGCAAAGACAGACACTCCGGGGACACGAACCAAAGATAAGATTGGAGCACAGCGAGTGTTTGAAATAGAGAAAAAGAGAATCAACAGATAAACAGATAAAAGGGTGAGACAGCTGTGTAGTCGACACTTTAAAGAGGCCGATAGAAGTGGAGATGCAGGGTGGAGCCGGTAAACTGACAGCTGGGAGCATAAACAGAGACTATATGTATCACAGGTGGAGTTATGTAACTGTCGCTGACGTATCCTGAAGGAGAAATGTCACAGCAACGTTTCGTTTTATGTGCTTCTACCTGCGGACGACGGCCAGTCTGTCGACATCAGAACTGAGCCGGGTCAACGTGAAGTCTCAGATTATTCACAGACAAGTCGTTTGTCAGTCTAAACAAAGTCCAAGTGAAGTGTCGTAAGATTCAGATATATTATGAGTCCACATCAAATAAAACCAACTGTAATCGACTACAATTACAGGAGCTACATCAGGTGTTTTAGTAAAATATGTTCAACTTTTCATGAAGTCGATTCTCTCAATTTCATGAAACACCCAATCACAGCCTGGATGAGGCGGGACGTTAAAAAGTAGATGCAGCAAACTTCAGAAACGTTGGAGTCACTGAACTCAATGCATGAATGGTTATTGATTGTTGATAAGTTCGTATTTATCATTAACAAATTAAAGACGAATGCAAATTGTGTTATTCTACAAGGATTTCGGAGGAAGAAAATCTACGAAAAATTGTCATATTTTTCTTAAACTGCAGTCAAAAAACTAAAAAAGTCCAAGGCCATTCATCACCAGTCCACCCCTGCTTAATGGGATTATTGTTTCAGATTACATTTTTATATTTTATATTAAGTGTACTGATAAAAAAGGCAGAAAAAATCAATCGATCATTTCATTGTTACAAGTGAATTCTGTTATAAATATAATGTTTTGTAACTGTCGAGGTTTCAGAGCCTTGTTAGTCGATTTACATGAGGCTCCACAGGTGAACACGAAACTGAAATGAGAACAGACAGCTGACATTTACATGACTGACACGAATCACTGAGGAAACGGTCACATCTGAATTAGCTGTCGCCTCACAAACACACTGAAATCGAACCTCCCACACCGTCCGCCAGCAGAATAAAGCCTTTGTTAGCCACAGTGTGGACAGTAACAATGAAATTACGTAAGATAAATCATCAGGGAATCTGATTTCACAGAAGCAAAATGATAAAAAGACAGAGAATAGAACAGATTACATAGAGATTACAGTCCCATAAACCCAATCCTGGCATAGCTATTGGCATCACTAAAACACGATAAACACATTATGTCTTCACAAAACGAATCATCATTTTCAGTGAAGCTGCAGTGAGCTCTGACTGCAGTTTGGAGCTGTCTAAAATAAACTGTGTCACAAAGAAAGACGTGATATTTTATGTATTTTTGTTTTATCAGTAGGAAGCATCATGATTTCAATCAACCAAACAATATCCTGGTGATGTACTGTGAAATATATCTGATGATAGATGTGACTATTACTGTAAAATGAACTATTCTTTTACAAAAACTGCCCAAACTCCAACGATCTCCAGCTCTCAAACTTTCGAATCACTTATTTGAAGATGCAGTGTTCCAGTTTCCAGACGAGTGCTGTGATCTTTTAGCAGCATTTAGCAGTGGCTCACCATATATTCATTCAGCTCACTACTGTCTGCATTTATCTGCTTACATTAAGATCACATCTCATTATTGTTGGCCAGAACTAAGCGACATCAGTGTGTGTTCACATTACAACAACCAGGAGCTAGTTTGAAGGTGCAAATTTACCCCATTTGATAAGGCTGCTACAAACTTGTTAGGTGTCTTAATTAAGAGCCTGATTTGTTTAGCAATAATGACAATTTAAAAGAGCAATTTAAACACATAGTTAAGGAGCTAGGCAGTCAGCAGCTAATTTGATACTGCTTATTTTCCAGAACTATTTGGCAAGAGGAAATGCGATATTTTGTAGCAGGCAAATAAGAGATTTTGGAGCAGTAAATCAGCCGCTGAAATATTCAGCTATTTGAGGCCGGACTTATGGAGGGGATATGAGGAGAGCAGCAAATAGGCCGAGAGTCATTTGAAAGAGCAGACACAGAGATTACACAAGTACCAGCTGTCAAAACGCCGGTGAATCAGCATACTCCAAAATGAGCTCTGCAGAACGTGACAACGGGGCTGCGCTTGATGGACACGTGTCGACAGGACGCGTCGCCGGTGATGAGCAGGAGGATACCCACAGTCCTCTGCTCTTCGGCCAGAAAACATCCAAATTGGCTGACCTGTCAGACTCGGCGCCTGGAATCACGAGCCAAGCAACTTCACCCTTTTAAAACCAGCCGCTGAGCTGCTCAAGTCGCCGTCAGCGGGCAGCCAAAGTCAACTTGTAGCTGGAATAACCTCCGCTGAAGCGCACGCGCCAAAAAAACAGCGGCCGCCACTATTCAAAGTCAGGGAGGGGAAATGAACAACCCCACCGGCGATCCACAAAGGTCACCGATGTTTTTAAATTAGAGTGTTGACAATGAAAAGTGTAAAGCAGCAGATAAATAATAACAGGAAAACTAAAATGTGTTATTATTAAAGTTTTCCACATTTAAAGTTTGTGCCATCGAATGATATACACACAAATCTAATCATCACATCACGTTAATCAGTTCATTCACAGATGACTTCAATAAATACACCTCTGAAAAAGCCCATAATTCTTTGCACAGCGCAGTCTCTGCACATATTAAAAGTCAAGGGCTCAGAATCTGTTTACAAAAAATGTATTTTCTGAAAAAGCACTGTGAAAAACATGTTTCTTTTTTTAAAAAGGTTATTTAAATCCAGGGGGCACAGTCACCTGAGATTTAATAAATAATTTTGCTCATGTCATTGCACTCTCCTGCTAGAGCATTTAGGGAAATAAAAAAAGGTTGTGGGTGAAAATCTGCCATTAACCAAATGGACTTGGCTGGCTGACGGAGAGCTTGCCTAATGTGCGGTGTACTTAGTATGGAGGAACTCGTGCCAATTTCGGCGCTTCAGAGTGTTCCAGTCGCTTCCAGAGACGCAGCGAGGGTCCCGAAGAAGCTTCATTTATTCTCAGCAGGGCAACAGAAGGGGACTGAGTTCCGCCAGAGATACAAATGGTGTATCCATGTGAGGCGACAGCAAGCGCTTCAACCAAAGGTCAGAATCCACAATTTCATTTCTTTCTCTTTTTTTTTTGTTGTTGCCTTTCTTACAGTGGCTTTAGCAGAAATCAGAAATACAAAATGGTTCCTGTGGCATTATCTGTATTATGCACAACACAGATAGTTCTGTTTCTTGCAGAGGCCTAATTTGTGGGAATGAAGGCAGGGAATAAAATCCAGTCCTTTCATCTCCCGCTTGTTATCTTTTTCAATATGATCAGTGTGCTAATGAATCCAAGCAGAGAGCATGGTAATGGTACCTCATTTTAGTGAATGAAACATCCACCATGAAAATCTTTTAAGGGAGAATTTGGCTTCAGGGGGGTTTCAGTTTCCTCTGAGTCGGGACTAACTATCCGTCCTCCTTATCCAGAGCCACACAAACCCAATGAGAGCTTTCTGCTGCTCATGTGAGAGTATGTTAACTACAAGGTAACAAAGATAGTTTAGCCTGACATGAAGACATTGTGGTCTCACGTCCACCTACTGTGTTTGTAGAAAATCCTTTTAATTTCACATTACTGTATCACAGTGAAATAGTGCTTTTTTTGTTGTTAAAGTCTCCCAAATGAGAAACCTTCACCGCTCTACAACAAGCCAAAAACAAAACGTGTTGACAAGTGTGAAAAAAAAAATACAATTATTTTTGCTCCATGAGAACTATTCTTTAAAAATACTGCCCTCCAAGATGTCAGCGATTACTTAACTGGAAATAAACCACAGTTCTCTGGTGGTCAAGAAGCATAAATGACTTGGCGTGAGAATAAATGACCAAAGATTAACATTTTGATCTAATGTAGTTTTATATAGTTGAGTGGTTATTCACTGGTTTGTTTCTGAGACTGTTATTTGACATGCTGGTAGGAACCACTGACCAACAGATCTTCTTCATGTTGAACCATCCTACAACCTACAGCTTATTCGAAGATAATAGATGAAACAGAAAGAAAATAATAATTTAAATCAACATCATACTCACTGTGCAACAGTGGCTGCCTAGGTTGTTGGGAAAAATATTGTATAACTGCACCAGTGTCAACAAGCTGTACGATGCACACTTTCTTTTCTTTCTTCTCTGAAATTGAGCCACCCAGTTTGTGCTCGTAAGTGAAGCCAGCTTGATGGTTCACAATCAGCAACACCAACACTCGAAACTGCCATTATAATCACCCATAAACTGCATTTAGCCTGGACTTTACAGTCATTATTAGAGGACTAATTTAAACCCCTGCTAAGACTCTTTAGATCCCAGTTGTGCCTGGACCCGAAGTGACCCTCCATCTCTTTTAGTTCATCCAAATCAGAACCAAAGCCTCCATTAATGCGTTTGATGGATAGTTTAGCACCATTATGCTTTCAGGCTTTGGGTTTGGGTTAGCCCTTTTTGTACAGTTTGCAATCCCTCGCTGCTGAGAAGTAGCCAGTGGAGATATTATAGCTGTCCAGAACCATTGGCAGGATATTTATAAAGTAGCAGATTGGCTGCAGGTAAGCTCGCCAACCCATCTGAATTGGCTGGACGACTCCCTGAAAGAACCCACGCTGTTAATCCGGAAACCCTCTGATCAAATTAAAACATGTGAGTGGATGAGGGAAAATCTGCAAATCTGTGGATCGTTTCCAGCCGTCTATGAATAATTCCATGAATATGTGTGTGCTTTTGTCTCATTTCCGGTGGATCCACGGATTTGTGCAAAGGTTTAATTTAATAAAATTCGATGTTGTTTGAGTCTGAAAGCACGTGCTTCAACTGTGAAGAACAGTGAGTCATTTCAAGGAGATTTAATCTAATAATCTATGGAGGTCAATTATTTTTTTTTTTCTTTTGTGCTTCATGGTAAAATATGAAACACTGTACAATGTATTAAATATCGATAAATATCACTGTTCATTTATTGCACATAACTGCACATAATTAACCTTAAAATCTCAGCAGCCTGAGACGGGATCATAACAGCCAGGCAGTGAATCTCCTCATTGCTCAGATACACAGATAATACAATCTGGATCCATGAGAAGATGCAGAGATAATACTTTCCCCAGCAACAGTCGCCTCGATAGACCAGAATTCAACTCAACCGTAAGAGCATGTTTGTTTTCAATTAGTGTGGTTATGCTTCTTTTTTTTTTTTTTTTGCTCTGTATGATAATATCAGTATCACTGTTTTGCTGTCAACATATAGATCTGCCTGATAAAATCCACTGTTGGAAACGTGGGAAATGAGCAGGAAGAAATGCAACATGCATTCACAATAAAGTCAACAAAAACATCACATCACTTTTTCAGATTTGATCGGGAATTTCACTTACATAACCAAAAAAAGCAGCATCATTCTCCTGAAAATAAAACTAATCAGAAAATGAAGCGACATGAAGCATTAGAAAATGTAGGTCATGCCATGGCATACAGGCTCAAAGGGATGATAAACGTACATAATACAGAGACGGACACATGCCACTCCCTTCGGCTCGTTATCTTAAAAGCCAAACTTGACTTGTTTGCTCAAGCTCTCTTTGACAAATGAGTGTCGGGGCCAAAAGAAGAAAGGCAGCAGAGTCAGCTGAGCTGTTACTAAGAATTTGAGGTAAACAAATCCTCTTGTGGCTGAGATTTAAAGCAAAGCCTGTGTTTTCTGCTCCCGGTTGCACTAACTCAGACTGTGAAATTAGCTGAAACAAATTAATGCTATGAAGGGAAACAAGGGTTGCTGAACAGAATGCGGCCTCAGTCAAAAGATGTCCGGCCAAGCTCGTTCTTGGCACGTTCCCTCCGAGGCTGAGCCCGAGCAAGCCTGGTATTAGTCCCTAAAAACTCTCAATGAGACCAGAAAAAAAATGTAAATCGGATACTGTAAATGGAAAAAGTGAGCACATGTGAGAACAGAGCAGAGTAAGAAAAGCTGCTGCTGATGAAACCACCCACACAACTGCAAAGGCTAATGATGACATTCAATAAAACTGTCAATATCTGGCCAAAATACAGACATTACCGTACCGTAAATTGATTGGGTTTTGATTTAAGGGGAGAGCAAACATCGGATTTATCTTGGCGTGTCGTGCCTCCTTGAAGAGTGGAAGAGCATTTGCAATTTAGCCGTATTGGCAATAACCTCCAGCAGTATGTATTCTTGCCCTATTGCCTGACCTTTAAGAACCTTCTATAAATTAGCTGGCCCACAGTTATTCAGCCTGGGCATTAAAGAGTAATGCCCTCGCTCCAGCTCTGAAGCATCCCTGCTGGGGAAACGGCGGGCGTTGTCGACTCTCTTGGGTCGCATTTTATTAACCGACAGTGATTCTCTGAGCACCTCATCTCACTCATCTTGTAAATGGGAAGCACCGTGGTACAAAGTCAATTCAGTTCAGTGTGATAGTGAAACAGCTTTGAAAGCCTTATAAAAAGGGATGAATGCTGACTTTTTGAGGGGTTTTTTGTGTGTGTGTGTGTATCGTATTTTCCTGACATCTACATCGAGGCATTTGTTGCCACATCATGGCAGACGTAGGTGGAAGAAATCAAACTGATCAAACTGTTAAACAGAGTTTTGATATTAACTTGTGTGCACATTAAATATATTTGATTTATATCGGAGCTGACTGAATGAAAGTATCATAAAATTGCTCCATTTTCCTCTAAGTCTAGAAAAGCTATCAGGGTCGAAGTGCTTTAAGATACTGTGCCACAAAGGATTCAACTCAAAAAGCCCTAAATATACTCTTGAAATACAAAGCCAATAAACGTTGTTTCCACAAGAAGTTGGGCTCTCAGTAGTTAATAACCCTTCTTCTAGTCCGGCTAATATCATCATCATCGAATCATTGTGCTCTTACAGAAATATTAAAGCTTGAAGGGAGGTTTTGGGGTGTGTTTGCTGGACTGATGAGGTATCACAGAAAAGCACATGTGGTTCACACTTGTTCATCTAACCTCAACTCCAACCAGTCCATCATCATTTAAACCATTTTTCTGACTCTAAAAAACTGAACCACTACCCATCACATCTACTAAAAGATGGTTAAATTAAAGTTGGCAGTGCTAATATGCCACAACCTTTTAGAGGATAATTTGCAAAATACAAATCCAAGTGGTCAACCACCTGCTTCCTGAACAACAAAGACTCTTCTGTGTAAACTACAGTGCACTATGAAAGGAGATCTTGAGATATTCAACATTTTCCACCCGTCATTTTTTGCAGTGTGCCATGTTCCCACTCACCTCCTGTCACCGCAGCTCTTTGTAATGCTGTTGACCCATTTTATTGTCTGCACAGGCATCTCCAAACAGTATCTCTGGCCTGTCCATAATGAACCTGTGTCATTTTGAAGAGGGTCGTGCGGTGAGAGTGGCTCACATTCGTTATTTTTTAAAAAGGTTTTTTAAACAGCTCAGTGACTGCTGGCGAGTTTAACCAGAGGTCACGACATAGATGAAGTGCAGAAATAAAAAGAAGGTGGCATGTTAAAAATGGAGGAAGCTAACTGTTAAAGTCAACAGTCTGCAATTCTGACCATGCTTGCAATAATTGGGGTCAGAGATATTTCTCGCATGACACTCACCATTGATTCTGATGTTTACTGGAGTTCATGTGAACAAAAGTCCATTAAGAGCATTAAGGTTCTTGAGTATGAAAAGTTCAGTTGTTGCGTAGGTGGAAAGTAATGCTACTTGAAACTGAGCTGGAAATAAAGTGTAAACCATCTGCTGGACTACTTCATCGAGCATTTGTTGAAAGACAGAAAAGAAAGTGTGTGTACGGCCGCTGCTTTGTGCATCACTGTCAAAGAGCTGCAGCGAGCGGCGGTACACCAGGAATTTATAAATCAACACTTCTGAATCTAAAGTAAGCAAGCATGTTAATCCATCAGATATCATCTGAGACCCCCCGCCATCACTCACAGTAGGACCTCCATCCTCTGCTGTAATTAGCTCATTTTGGAATGACATGACGGCAACCAAAATATGAAATAAAAAATGGTAAACAGGAGAGGGAAAAGTTGAAGAGGTTCCCATGGAAACCATCACCATGCAAAGTGGAGCCTCACTTTACCAGATTTAAACATCTGTCAGTATGTTAATTCTTGGCGTGAGGCGTATTAAAAATGAAATCTGCACATCACAGCCACGAACATGTGAGACTACATGAACGGGAATGATCTCTGGAGGGAGGGAAAAAAATATGCACGGAAATTCCAGAGTCTGCGTGAAGACAAGGAAGTGAAAAGGAGAAAAAAAAATTTCTATCCAATTCCTCAGATAAACCCTAAACAGCAAAATCCAGGTACAACTGCCTTGCTTCAGTTGTGATAGCCCCACCTAAAATAACAAAGGCCCACTGCATCACCTCACATCCTGTTTGAAAAGTTGCACTTGCAAAGACAGCTCTTTCTCGCTGACCGCCTCTGCCACCAATTCATTGTGTTCAATCAGGTGTACCCGGGGTTCTCAGACTTTTTATTAAAGGTCCACATATGAATTTTACATAAGGTCAGAGGTGAAGAATGCCAGCAAGTTGTGCATAATGTAAGAATAATTTCATGCATTCATCCATCCGTCATGGTGAAACAAATGGCATAGTTTGCCTATAAGCAGGGCTTTGAACTCTGACATAAAAGGTGTCGTCTCCAGATAGGGGCGCTGATCCAAGAGCACATCGATTAAAGAGGCTACAGCAAGAGCACAATGTTAGCTTTAGGGCCAGACTCCAGAGAGAATGAATGCATTTCTCTCTCCGTTCCACTTTGAATACTCTAATTCAGTCTTTCTTGTCATTGCAAAATCTCGCTTCTGAAGTAACAATACCATTCGCAGCTCAGTCACTGACTTACGGGGAAAACTTCTTGTGATAGCAATCTTCTCATCTGCTCTGACCTGGAATGAATGCACACAAAGTCACTGAGCTATAAAGGAATAGATGAGCGCCGGTGATTGCAACAGTGCTGGACACCCCACAGAACAACGGCCTGTTGATGGCCACAAATCCTCAACGACGGACCAACAGTGTTGGTGTGTGAGGGTCCGAGGACCAATCTACAACAACTGAAAGGTTCAGTTTTCATTAATAACATCTACAAACCAAACTCATTAAGTTATGTTGTGGGAACTGTGAGAGAACCATTTCATTGCCACATGGTTGGTTGGGTCATGTAAAGACTTGTCTTTCTTCAGAAACATGATATTTTTAGGGATATAAAACCAGCAGTCCTCTGCTTGACTTCTTGAATCTGTAGTTACTTGAGATAATTTACACTCCTATGTGAGAATTAGATATATTGCTTTCCACTTTGTAGATACTTGGTCTAGATAGATGTGACAGGCAGATCCAGTTCTTCACACTGAGCTGAATCTGTCCAGTAGATGAGTCCTGGCCCAACCTGCTGCCTCCTGCTGGGAAACACCTCTAAGTGAGCGATTAAGACAAAGCGGAAAAAGAAACTGCACAAGCACTGCAACAGTCGAGACGTAATGTCTTCCACAAAGCTACCATTATTGCCCCGTCTGTTTTCCAGCACTCCATTTGTTATCCCACCAACATGTGTGTGTTAAGTGCCTCACCAATCAATCATCTTTATGCTCTGAGAGAAAAGATTTATATTATATATTTATATACATAGTTGGAGATGAGATTCATCTCTGGTTAAAGTAATGGGCAAAAACACTCCCAGATGCCTCCACACAGGCTGTAGGTATGATAGCTTGTTGTGACTGAGCTGTGACTAACTGTGCCCTTAGATGGTGAGCAGAATAGGTAGCCGGGAATGACGTGCCTGACAGATTTACATGGGAAATCAGGCCAAAATGCTCTTTGCACCGACATGTGGTGCAACTGACATGTTTCGTTGCGCCTCACTGTCTCACACAGCCGACCGCGTTGCACATTTGCTCGTGGAACATCTGAGAGACAGGAGACAACTCGACAGGTAACACGTGTACCGCAGGGAAACAATACGGCGCATTTAAAGGACACTCCTCCTGTCTTGAGGAGCACATGTGGTAGCCTCAAATGAGCTCCCTGACAGACAACTTTCATAGTAAAAGAGAGCAGCGCCGTGGCGAAACATGCCTGGAGGCAGCACTTAAAAAAATATCTGGCAATATTTCATTGTGAAACATGGAGAGCTCAACATGTCCAACAAAGCTCTCCCTTTAAATCCTCTCTCAGTGTGAGAGATAAGCACGCCACAGCTTTTAGAGATGACAGTGAAATGTATTATGCTTTAACAAGAGGGAGAAGTTGGCCGAGGTTGACGTGTGCTGTTTCACCCATTTAGTAGCAGATTTCCCTTTCCGCTCTGTGTACTGTAGGAACATCAAAATTTCATGCCAGGTTTTGACCAAGAGGGAGCCTCGATGGGAGGAAGCCACATGATGCGTTGGAAAATAAAAGACTTGCTTTTGTGGACATCTACTTTCCTGTGAGGAATGAAAGCCCAGTGTGAAGTGAATGTGCCAGAAGAGGAGGGCTGCACCAAATTAAAACTTCCTGTGATTTCAGCAGTGAGGTTGATCTTTACCTTGCCATGTAGGTGTTTTTTTTTTTCTTTAACAACAAGAAGAAAAAAAAGACTAAAGAAAAAAGGGTAAAACAGCTTGCGGCTATGAATTATCACATCGCAAAACACAATCAAAAGTCGAATTCAGAGTTGCCACATGGTGGGCTTTTATAATGAGACCAAAAAATCCTCTATTATCATGATGTGGTCCAAACACCCAACTGCATTCTCACATCAAAACCAGCCTTTATTCAGCCATTCAAAATGGCTTGTTTACCACATTTTATAGAGTAACATAATGCGAACAGCACAGCTCTGGGGATTTAAAAAATGCCTGCTGGGTTCAGTTGATTGGTCAGCACAGTGAATACCTGTCAAATATTTGAGAGTCATTAAAGTTCTTATGTTATTGAAGGTTTTGTGATTATTTCCAATCAGGCCAGAAAATGGCACTGGATGAAAAGTCGGAGGATTACCAATTTGTCCATTATTGGATTTAATGGAAAGAATGTAGAAAATCTACAGAAAATGTTGGTACGCTAACTAACCGCTCAACACTGCATATTTACATGTGACCAAGCACAGCATTCTCCATCTTTATAACTTTTGAAAGGTTTGAAAAATGTGGCTCTGGACTGCAAGTCTTGTTAGCTTAATTTAAAAAGAAAATACAGAAGTAACAATATACAGTGCAGTGTTGTCAGTGGAAGGTCGTCCATCTTTTTATTTGAAATAACACCATATGAAGTGTCAGCGCTTTGGGAATTAGCCAGATAATAAACAGATAATAAATACAATCTTCAACCATATTCTGAAAACAACTGGAAGCCAAAGACAGAAAAATAAAATTGTGTATTAAGATCTTCTTGTCATGGTTCTTATTTTTCTTTATTTCTTATCTGTGCGTTGTTCAGTTGCAGTGTCTTTATAGTATGTTTAAATAAAAAGCTCTTAACAAAAAAAAAATCTGTCACATTACACCACAGTCGTTTGGGTTCGGCACCATACAACACCACTGCCAGATTTCCCCCCACATCCCCACACCCCCTCAACAACCCTCCCAAGACTTTTCTCACAAATAAAAGAGGCAGCCCGCCATCTGTTCGTCTCTTTTCTCGGCAACAATCGTGTTCGTTACAGTAATTAAGTTCAGGAGGAAACTGTTTCATGCTGAAAAATATTTAAGGTATTCTTTTACTTTAAAGCACATCAATTTGACCCGCAACTTCACCTCTCAATCACACCAATATCTACACAAATTTATGCCAGTGCATTCATTTAGTCATTCGTTATTTTCCTATTATCCGCTGCAGGGCACCTTCACTGACGTGCATCGGCCAAGTCCTGTTTTCTGGTGCAATAATGCGACTTTTCCAGTTTCGCTGAGACTAATAATTTGAAAGACTGTTATCAAAATGGAAAGCACAAATCCAAACATTTGCAGATGCTGTTGTTTTTGAATAATGGAGTCGAACGTCACACACGCAAACATTAAAAAGTAATACCCTCGCTTCAACTTCTCGGGGATCCCTGCTGCGAAGTGTGTCCATCGCCGATTCCCTTGGGGTGTATCTCATTTGCTAACTGTGGCTTCCTGTCCTCTCATTTCCCTCATCTCATCAGGGAGAACTGCAGGCAAATTGTTTTCAAATCACACAATCCACTTCCGAAGAAATGCAATGTTTTACACTGCACTTTACAAAATGAATGTGCAACCGAGCCGTAATTTCAAGAAATTCTGATTAAAATCATAAGGAGGTTCTCTTTGAGTTATTCTTGTTTGTTTCCATTTCCTTTGCCTGTTTTCTCTCCACGTTCAGATCAAATTAAGGGTGTAGCAGTCACAGAAAATATCTTTGGGCTTGGTCTAATTGTGTTATTTTTCCATAATGTGACACACAACAGTCATAACCTGACTCCACTCAGTCTGCTATCCTTCACTGGTTATTAATTACACCACCAAAATAGTATTATGAAAAAAAAAGAAAAAGAAAAAAGGTGCGAGCTGACATTAACAATCGCTGTGAGGTGATTGTGTTTCAAAGTTCATCACTCAGCCTCTGCTACATTTTCACATTTCCCCAAAATGGGCGCTGTCTCCCGGGGCCGGTGAAGGGGAAATGGGCCTGAGACCTATTTACTGAGCCATAATCCCATCAATAATGAAGCAGCCCTGACATCTTAGTGAACACCCCCTCTCACACACACACACACACACACACACACACACACACACACACACACTTTGCTTTTGGATGAGAGCTTTTTGATGTTGAGATTTCACCTCTGACCCTTTTGTTATATATTTTCCCCTCTCAGAAGACCTGCACTCTGAATGGACTGAAATGTTGGTTTTTATTCCAGCAAAGCATCACAGCACCAGACTTTATTGATTAATCACACATTTTAATCAGTGAAATCAGCTGCTGCAGTGTTCGGTTACAATGGAATGCTGCGTATTTCTGCAGGGAACCTTAACCAAAGCTGAATTTGGGCTGTCTCTTTATCGAGGCAAATCAAACCACAAAGAAAGAGCGGCATGGGAGAAGGAAATCATAAGGAAACGCTCGAATCAAAAGAGAACAGAATTGTATCTGCGAGGATTAACATTAATATGTGATAGCAGCTTATTCCCCCCCCTTTAAATTTTGAATCAGATTTGTGCAGGTTTTACGTCTACATGGATCACCTTTTCTTTCTAAACTGCCACTGTGAAGGAGCAGTCATCAAAAGGTTTAGTCAAAGGCACACACACGCGCGCACACACTCCCAGCGACTTAGTTCGCCCTCCGCAGTGCCTCTTTGAAATGTGCCACTGTGCTCCCGAACAAAGGTAATAATGTCTCTCTTCTGCTGGTATCTGGGTCGAATGAGATCAATCAGTCTTTGGACGAAGAATCAGCATGTGCATCGCTCTTTTGTCACCAGTGTCAGGAAGTAGGTGGCGGCGGGGATGAGCCTGATGTAAATCAAAAGGCTTTCAGTTCACCCGAGGAGACATGGTTCAGGCACTATCGGCCCCGGCCATCAGTGACCCTCAGTCCCTGAACAATGAGTCATTATGGAGCCCTGAGAGGCCTTAATAGACTGACTGACGGATGAACTTGGAAAGGTGTGTGTCTGTGTGCAGAATAATGGTGAAAGCGGCGCCGTTTCAGTAAGTGGGAAGCGGTGAGTCACGGGTGTCATTACCCCCACACCCACCCCCGTGTGCAACAATAAAGGTGACACATATTTTTCCTGTTGAGTTTGAAAGTTAAACACCAGCTTATTTGTTCATGCACATCTTTCCTAAGTGGAGCTGACATGCGACTGACGGTGAGGTGAAAGTCGCAGTGATTCAGTGCTGTTTGATTTGGAGTCAGAGAAAATCACAGGCCACAGTGGAGACACTTTAGCAGTAATAACCTTGTGTTTTCTATTATCGAAAATGTAAAAACTCTGGATCTAACAAGAAAATATATCAAAAGAAACATATCCAAAAAACCCAACCACTTTTTCTGAAATTAATGAAAAATGATTTCACATCCACTGCCGAACTTTTTGCAATTAAGTTTAACCTTGAACCTCCAAAACTCAAGCAAAGTCAGTGGCAAACTGAGAAATTTGGGGGCAGTACTGTTAAATACACACACACAAAAATTTGTTTTAATGGTTGCTGTTTGTAAAAGCAACATTCAAGGTTGCCCAGCCCACGTTCTAACTATCTAACTAAAGGTCGCTGATAAAGTCCCGCTCTCACAACCTGCACACTGTTATTAACCCAAATGAATGAGCTTAATGCAATGAAAACCGCAGTCTCCTTGGACTTTTATGGGATGAGATGCTTCACGGAGGTTAACTGTCCGTTTCCTTAAACATAGCGCTCTCTTCCCTTTATCTCCTCACACAGGTAGTTCCAGTTTTATTTGTCTGTGTTCATGGGATTAACTTTACCCTGCTCCCAGCAGTAAAAATATATTTAAAAGGGGCGTTCTATTCTTTTTATTCATCTGTTTTTTTATATTATGTTCTATATTAATGTATTTTATTGTAGTTTTAAGCGCTTATTGTTCTGAATGCCATTTTAAATCTTCTCTTTGCCAATTCATGCAGAATCATCTGAAATGTACTGCTTGAATAAAGCTGCCTTGCCTGTGAAAACAGTGAAATGATTCATATTATCAGTAGACCATTGTTATGTATTTTCACAATTTGCTTATCGTGTCAAGCCAACTCTATCAGACAGGTCATTATCTTATATCGGAGTATTTTAAGAGCGACAGAACTGGAGCACGGAGCGGCAAGTCCAACCTGCTGCTATCGTTTCCACCTGTTTGATGGCGTGGCTGTTTGGAGGCCCGGTGTTCAGATAAATGAGCTTCCACTATAACAGCCCTCAACTTTGGGAGCACTCTATTAGGCAGCGAGAAAAGGGCCCTGAGTGGGAGCTTAGTCACCATCACGGTCCGACCTCACCTCAGCCATTTAGCACCTAGCATACACCCTCTATTGCCAGTGGCTTGACAGGACGTCAATACAGCCTGACGCGTGCTAATGGCAGCGGGAAAGGCTACAGAACAAACAATGTGTGGCTCTAACGAAGTCAGAAGGTGCCGCATATGTTTTTCTGTTTTCTTCCTGGAACAATCAATAGATGTGATGTCTATCCCAAAACTACGAGCAGGGAGAAGTTCAATGTGACGCGAGTGACACTTTGTGTTCAAACAGGATGTGAACTTGTGCTTACAGATGACAATTTGAAGATGCTCCAGTAATCAACAGAGTAAACAAATGCAGGTAAGGGTGGCGAAGCCGGGACGAGGAACTTCCATTAAAAAGCCAAACACCGAAACCCCCAGGAATTACTGAGCAGAGAGGAGAGATAGGCTGTCACTGTGTAACAGCTATAGCTTCGCCCAAACCCACTTTATAAAGACTGAACAAACACTGTGCTGCTTACTCAGGCCACACCATTGTGTACTTGTATTTGTTGCAGAGACTCCACTAAGAAATCCTCTTTTTTTTTCCTTCAGCAGTCTCATTTGGTGCACATCAGATATCCTCTCCTCTTTCACTTGGGTAAACAATGGCAGGGAGATGGAGCCGGTGACTCAGTGCCTGCTAGATGGTGCAGTTCGCTGCCATATGAAAGTTTAATCAAAGGAACAGGAGGCAGTGGTTAGTATCTCAGGAGAGAGGCACTGAGCCACCAACCAGGAAGCTTTGGCAAGAGGTCTCATATCAAATTTAGAAGTCATTAGGATTGCTAATAACAAGCACTGGCCAACGCCATGAGCCTTGCTTCAGAGAACACAGCAAATGAAATGCTCCTCCTCATCTAAAGTCCCACAGGAGAGGCCAGAGAGAGGCCAGAGATTTCCATAAGCATTTTTTAATAAAAATCCAGCATAATGAAAGATAAACAACCGGGAGGCAGGATGGAATGATATTTAATAACCGCGGACTTCTCGCCTCCCCAGGTATCCTCCCCCAGCGAACCCTTGTGTCAATACGGCCCGCGAAGTGTTTAATCTAGAGCGATAGGTCCAATCAAAAAGATTAAAACCAGGGAACAACATCGCGGCTTGTGAAACAGGATCTTTGCTGGGGAATAAAATCAATGCCTTGGTGAAGCTTCGTGGTACAGTAGCCACTTAGAGGCCCAGACAAGTTGTTAAAGGATGTAGGAACAACTTCGTGCAAGGTCAGTCGTGATCTGGTGGCAGATTCGCCCGCTCGTTCGAGATCCCTCATTTCAGAGTGTATCGATACTGCTGCCGAGGGAGGGTGTGAAATGTGCGGTCCGGTCTGCCACATGTGCCACCGGTGTACCATAAATGATAGAACTGCTAGACAAACGGCCAATTTGGTAGCAGTGAAATATCCAGCCTCTCTCTCAGTGTGGGAGGTGAGCTCCCACGTCGCACTCACAGGGGGCTTTTGATAAACGGACGATCTGGAAGGTAGAAATCAGGTCAGTACGGAGAAATCAGAAACTGTCGGGCAATTATGTGTGTTTATCTGCTAGAAAGTCTTCCTCGGCCGCTTCCAGAGGAAACGGATCCACATGAAACATGTGATAGAAGACTTTACTGTATCTGCCCTTTGTAGAGATGCAGACTGCGAGTTAAGCTTTTTATGCAGTTTTCACTCATTTCATCTGATAAAAAAGGTGCCAAATTGTATTTATAATCACCAGAAATTATGCAGCCAAACAAGTGTACTCTACAGTTTGTTCTTTCTTCTTTAAATGCATCAGCTCCACAGGCATCATTGATGTGAAACGTCGATACCAGAACTTTCGAGCAAAAACACTGGATGTAAACTGTACTAGTTATTGGGGAGGAGACTTTGCTTTTTAAAACCATTTACAAGATGGGTGTAATTCAGATGAACATACATATATATACATATATATATATATATATATATATATATATATATATATATAATCATTCGCCCCGCTATACATATACTTATGCTCTATTGATAGAAAAAAA
>JBAJHX010000067.1:20539296-20553709 GCA_037176925.1 Amniataba percoides | reverse complement strand
GTGTGTGTGTGTGTGTGTGTGTGTGTGTGTGTTTTGGAGCAGTTCTGAATTAGAAATCAGATGCATCTGCTTATATTTGTTTGAATTGTGATAATCTGTGAGATAATTATTTTATGCAAGATTGATTTTTGACAAGTCTTATTATCTAAATCCCTGCTAGTGGTCCCCGGAGGTTTTAATGCTCACTGCAGCCCGAAATATACAAAGAATTGGATAATGCAATGCAGACAGTTTCACTGTTCTCGAGGTGTTCAGACTGAACATAATGCAAATTATAGAGGCAGAGTGATTGCACACAAAGTCAATAGAGAAAGAAGTGGACTCAAACAGATGCAGATTAATTTCAAGTTTTTCCGACTGCAGTGAAGGTGCACTCATGTAAGTTAAAATTGAGCAAAATGTTTTGCATTTATGGTGTTTTCAGAAATGTACACAGAACTCACAGAGCCAGTAAACAGAGATCTGGGATCATTCAAATCTCACACTGCACACAGTAAAGTGCAGCATGGAGCAACCTGTCGGTGGAGGGCACTTTTCACCTGATGCAGAGTAAAAAATAATAATAATTGTTGGTCAGAAAGTTCATTATCTTCGTTGGAACATAAATTTCAAAACTGAATGCCATTGTAATCTGGTCAGTAGTTTGTTTCTAAATAAGTAAAATAACATTGTAGAGAGAAAGGCCTCCTGGCTAATTCAGCACCCTGTTCATTGCAGTGGGGGAGTACTTAGCAGCGTTTTCCCTAAACTGCTGGATACTGAAAGGAAATCATTTAACTCACATCATAAGCAGAGATCGACTCTCCAGCAGCATCCTGTGTTTGTTCAGCTCTTCACATCTAGTGTTGTATTCACTGCTGACTAACTAGCTCCCTCACTACGTCTCCAAAAAACTGCAGCAAAAATGATGATGAAATAAGATCAATGGAGTTGTACAGGTTCTTATAAGTTGTTACTCACAAGTCAACATGTTTCTGCCACCTTCCTGAAAAGCAGCAGCCACCGCAAACAGACACAACTGCTGTGACACTGATGTCAAATTTAGTGAATGACATGAAAAGGAAACAGCACTTCAGTCTGATTGTCAGTTCGAAACATACAAATATACATTTCCTATGGAGTATGAAAAGAAGGATCCAAACACACGGGCACTCTGAGCAGCTCTGCCAATTGCAGTTAATGCTTTTATGCGCCTGCTTAAAAGCCACAATCCATGATTATATAATTGTTGTCTATGCACTGTCATTTCCAGGAAACTGTATTTCCGTGTAAACCAAATATTGGTTTATGGTTGAATTATAGGTCACTGCTTCTTGTAAGAGTACAGTGCTGTAATCAATCCACCACCGACTGCCTGCACCAACAACCTGAGGACTACGGAGACGTCTCAGTCAATACAGCTTACTTAGGTTGAAATCATATTTTTCAGCTTCAACAGGGTACAGTGTACCCAAGGCGACCATCTGTACTTCCATGGCAGATGTCTCAGTCACTCCATCATCTGGGAGTCTTTGGGCCTTTAGGGTGCATGCTGTCTCTGTATGAGAGTGAACACAGCAGCCCATTGAGCCGGCGTGCTGAGGACAAACAGGAGGACAAAACTGAGAGGTCATCTGTGCGGACGTGAACAGAGCTCCATTCACTCACACTGTGAACATGCAAAGAAATATGAAGATGAATGGAGCCAAAATGAATGCTGGACTCTTGTTTTGCTGCCAGAAATGAATATGTTTTGCGTCATGCGATGTCATTAGAAAGGACACAGAGGGATGTGAACGGGCTGCGATGTGGACAGCCGTTATTGACAAGACGGAAAGGCCAGAGGGGAGCTGCCAGTGATGTGGCGCTGCCCGCCTCATGCGAGAAGAAGTGCCCGGTAGCAGCGTTTAACCTTCGCAGGCCTCGGTTAATTTGCCGCGCCTCGCCCGGCACACAAACTCCTGATAAAAGCTGCAGTGGGGAGCCGAGGAGAATGTCTTCGCGGCAGAGCCTCTCCAGCAGAGGCACAGTAAGGCAACTCCGGCGATCTGAGAAAACCACTGTTCAAAAGCAAAAAAACAATTGCAGCCTCATTGCATCAGTTGGATGTCGGGTCCACGGGAGCGTTGCTGAAAAATTCATCATCCCCAAAGCCAACAAGGTCCTCAAAAGTTAAAACCCAAACAATGCTCTATGAAGTGATTGATCTTTGCAGCAAAAACACCGTTCTCCCATTCATGTAAAGGGAGCCAAACTCATTGTAATTCAAGAGACGCTGAATCACCGGGTTCCCTCTTCTCCCCATTTAGTGCACTGACTTAGCTAAAACACATTTCACTGGATTAATCTGGTCCGCCTGGAAGGTGAAGATAAAATGTACTTCAGGCCAATATCGGCAGGAAGGACAAGCAGGGAAGGATAATCACATGGAGCAAAACTGTATCAGAGACATTGTGATGATAATTATTTATCGTCCCCTCTCAAGGTCACGATTTTTTCCCCCTGACTTCTGGAAACTTTTGGACTTCAAACAAACTGTCATATTTCCATCTTGTGCAAAATGGGGAATAAAAAAAAGAAAGAAAACCCACAAATCACAAGGTCAACAATGTTCTTTGTCAACGACCCAAATTAATAAAAGTCTAGATAAAGAACAATGATTAATTGGTTCTGTGCATCAATGCAAGGCAAGGACAAACCTGCAGATCAGTTTCCCAGCAAGGGTTGAACTGGAAAAGACAGCTTTTTAGCCCAAATACGACACATCGCCACCCTCTAAAGACCACTGCTGTCCTTTCACTGCATCTGTCCACTGCTTCCTAACGCACACACACACTCACACACCTTTCCCTGTTGCCTTGACATCATTCGGGCCTTTTTCCCGTCGCATTTTACACCAACCTGGACACGCATTTCGTGCCTGGAAGGAGTTAGGGGACATTAAAATGATACAAGCTTACAGAGCCTTGTTTAGTGGTGAACAGGAGCTGGCTTCATTTCCTCCGACAGTCAGAGGGAAGTGGAGCACAGGGGGAAGGAGGAGGAGGAATATTTTTAACCAGCGCCGCCACCGAATGAATCACCTCGGCACCCGCTATCTCCAGGGGGCATTCGGTGGCGGGCGGGGTGAGAGGTGCTTGTTTCAGGATGGACGAAGAGGAAAGCCCGACCTCACTTACCTAGAAAGAAAGAGAGAGACAGAGAGCCATAAATCATGTGACATATGTGAAGATGTAAAAGTGCAAGGATTTTAAAAAAAATAGAGCACCAGAAATATAACAAACAGAACAGAGACACATAAATAATGCAGATAGAAGAACGCATCAAGAGGAACGCTGTGCTGCAAAAAAAGTATTGAGCTTCGACTGGAACAAAAAGAAGATAGCTGTTGACTGTTGCCTTAGCATGAAAGAGTGCAATCAGACCAACACGATCGTTTTCACGGCTCAGCGCTCAATGAGAATGAGACGCCATTGAACTCCAACAATCAGCTGCGGCTCACATGCTCATTGCTCTTTGTTGCGGTTGCTGCTCGGGTTTCGCGAGTAAGATGTTCCTTTTCCTGGCAAACTGACACAAACCACAGCACCTGCCACAACCAGGAGGGCTGCAGATATTATCGTGATTGACACCGTTGATATCCAATGAGATTAACGGGCTCTGAACAGCTGAGGAGGCTGAGTGGACCACATCCTAACGTCTCAGGCTTGACGTTAGGCTTGGTGAGACTAAATACAATTTCTAACTCTGCCTCACAGTCCTTTCATTATGGGTTGAAAACATGTAGACGACGAAATAGAAACCAAAGAAAGTGATTATTCTTGATTATTTTGTCAAAAAAAACAGCAGGCAGATCTACAAGACCTCCTTTTAAGAAGACTGAAGGACACCCACAGACTTGTCACTGGGTCAGTATGTCGCTTATAAATGTGTGAACATAAATGACACTAAAGACCAGTCCAAGGTCAGAGGCATTAACCCTGAATTCAGACCAAAAGGCATACATGAGATATAACAGAAACACTGACTGTGGATTGACCAGACCAGTTTGGATGAGCAGAGAAACTCTGAGGCCGACCTCTCACCACCATCTCAGGAGAAACACAATCTGAAAACATGCTGCGTCGTCTCGAGGCTGCTGGCGTTTTTCCACCTCTTTAGCACTTTTTACAGCTGTAAGCCCTTCCCTGCACGGCTGAACAATAAAATGTGCAACTTGATTTTTATGTAAGAATCACAATGAAATTCTTAACGCGAGAGATGTGAGAAAACTGACAGATTCTCTTGGTGGACACGAGATGGCAAAAAGTGAGTTCACGGTCTTTAACTTGGGAGGAATTCACAGCAACAGGATGCAATGAAAGGTTTGATGTTTTTTTTTTTTAATCACTACTGTAGTCACTGTTGATTTAAACAAATTTAGCATTTGCACAGTCAGCTTAGAAAACATACATATAGTGCATGAAAATCCAGCGACTGGTGAGGAGACAAAAACAAATGAGGAGGGAAGAAAAAAATATATTTTTGAGACGCTCTCATTCTGAAACTATACACGTGATGAGCTGTTTTGCTTTTATGCCAGATTATTCATGGATCTGACATAGACACCGATGTAAATGTAACTGTAAATGTGATACCAAGCGTGCTATTTTCATACTGTTATGCAGCACAACAACTGTGAGTCTGTGTGTGAATGTGTTTATGTGTCTGTGTTTGTCTCTGAATGGAACGATTTAGGAACAGACAGCAGAGGCGACGCTCTGGTGAAAAAGACCGCGTCCTAATCCTCCTGTCTCAACTCGCTCCTCTGACAGGAATACTATCTATCTAATTCAAGCGAGCGTAAAACATGGTTAATCGGTTGTGTGGCCATCTATCATGCTGGCAGCCACATGACTACGGGGGTTTGAGACTGCAGAGAGACTTCAACCAGAAGCGGGCCGGGATTTGCCGGAACGAGTCGGCAGGACATGCAGCAGTACACAGCGGCCGCTACGTCGCCTCTTTAAATTTCACAAGTGATTTTGGGGGAAAGATAATGAGAACAGGTTCTTCTACAGGGAGCATTTAAACATTAAACAGCTTGTGCGGCGCTTGTGCAGGAATGCAAACCTGCATGACCCGTACGCTTTGTAGGGTGAATTATGAAATTCACCTCATGTTTGATTTGCCGGTAATGGGCCCCCGCAGCCCACCCTTGGACAACTTCAGCTGGATCCGTTACATCGAGAGGTTCACCTTTGTGTTCACCTCCCTCTTCGCAATGACAGTCTCGTATGACACCTGCATTGCTGCTGATGGCAGTCAGCCATGTCGACCTCATGCTCAGTCTTGCCTTCACTGTACATTGTTCTGATGTCGTCCCTTTATGAGTTTTCTGAGCAAATCTGCCTGGGAAGAGAGTGTGGGACAGCTCAGATCTTCCTGATAGGATTACAAATCCCGTAGATGACAAGCTAGAAAACGCAGCCCTCACTCTTGGCCAAACCGCCCCATTCATCTTAAACAGCTTCTCCTCCATTTAGCAGTTTACTTGAAGGTGTATGATGAATGGACAGACAGGTACACCAGGTATAATGCAGACATGTAATGGAGACAAACATGAGCTTGGAGGTCGGCAATGCACTTTAACATTATATCCATGTGATGTTAAGCCCCATGTTATCCCTTCCTTACCCACTGAACCTGCTTTGTGCTTGAACTGCTGTGTCCAAAACTGAATATCATCAACTCAATCTGACTGTGTCACACTTTATCCCCGTTATTTTCTCGGCTCAGAGGACACTGTGACCCGTGTAAACCATATTCAGCTTCTCTGAAAAACAGTGTATTTTGTAAATTCATAGCAAGGACTTTTTGCTGGTATTGAATTGGCAAAAAATACAGCACTGCCCACTATTATCCTCTGATCTTAAAGATGGATAGCTCAGTAGGAACTCTCCTTTATAAGCAAACATGTAATAAATATAATCTGCATGGCTCAAATAAACCAAACAGGGTAAAGGCCGCATGGATGGAAACTCCAAACAGTCCTTACTGCAGGGATGCAGCTGTTGGCAGGGAGCTCTCGGTCTGCCTCCGCCTACCTACGACCGTGGTGCCCCATCGATTGGATGACCAATCATTGGACGGCACTTGTTTTCTCAACAGATGGGAGGATACCCTTGCCAAAGTTTTGGAGTGATGCCCCGGTGACCTCTTGCAGCTCCCTGAGAGAGAGCCCGTCTGCCGACTCCTGCTGTGGCCTTCTCCCAGGGTCATATGGGGTTAGTTTGTTGTGGACACAGGACAAATCAGTGGTGCAGGCCTGTGCTAACTGAGGTCCATAATGTACAGTAAATCTGTTAAGCAGCTCTGTCACACACTCCCATATTAGACCTGTACGCTTGTCAACAAGCACACAACATTACAAATGTAACAACATGCAGATGATGGCGTACGTACTTATTTAGGTTAATATTTTAATTTCAAATAGCCCTCTAATAGTTAGGACACTATAAATTAGCTATTTGTGAGCCAATTATCATGCAGAACAATTTAGATTTTAACGGGACAATACAAGAGTTTTTGGACGCGGTAAACAAAATATTTTATTAGTGGGCTAAAACCTTTTCAGACACTTAAAATTCAACCTTACTTAAAACGCAAATATACCCCAACCCACTTTCAACACTTGTCTTTTCACACTGGTATTTTAATTAATAAGCTCAAGTTCTCATTAAGGTTCTTCTCATTTCATCTTTTTCAAAAATGTTGTCAGCCATTTCTTAGTCTAATTTGATCTGTAGGCAACTTAAACCTGAAATTAATCTTACAGGCTATTGCAAACAATGTTTGTACTCAATAGACTTCTTTATAAACATACAAGTAAAGTAAGAGAAATTTGGTATTTCAGACACAATCCAAGCTAATTTAGAGTTACAAAGCTCTTGAATTATTAAGAGAGTAATCAAGTTGTTTGCTTAGTCAGTGAGCGACTCTGAGTATTGACACTGAACTTAAAATGCATTTAGTGTGTAAACACAGCAAACACTTTTCAGTATGTGCGCACACGGGAAGAAGTTAAGGACAGTACGTTTTGGAGTACAAAAGCCTGTACCTTCAGAAGTATCTTACATAAGCACATTACAAGTCCACTTTTGTACCCATACCAGGAGGAGTCACTTCTGCAGACTGCTACTTGTGTTCAATGTGGCCGTTTTTGTGCATCGGGCCTCTCTTCCGTTTATGCACATTAAGGCTTCCTGCATTGAAAGCAGGGTTCACTTATCTGGCTTGATTGGAGACCAGTTTAATTAATTAATTTGCAAAGTTAAAATGAACTTTCCTGTCCCTATTTAAAAGCTGAATTAGGATTCAAGTTATCTAACGAACTAAGAGGACAAATACACTGAAGACTTATGAGCTAGAGGTGTTTTAAAACCTCAGGAGACAATGCCTTACAGTTCTTTCATTAGTAGCTATTCATTCTTGCTGTGAAAAGGTCTGATTTAGGAAACCTGGGCACCGCTTTTTAAACCACTCCACTATGAATGAAATGTCTGAGCCATACAAAATTATCCCTACACTCCTGTTAAAAAGCATCACAAGGTAGCCTCAGACAAACACAGACTTAGTTGCTGCAATTATCTTTTATCAACTTTTGTAGCAATTTCTTAATTACAAAATCCCTAAATATTCCATTTCAATGCTTTAATTGTTCCAGACTTTGTCCCTGTTGAGCAATAATACACTCTCAGACAGTGAGGTAATCCAATTAAAGCTAACCAACGGTTCTGAATCAAACACACAATACACAAGGATCAGTCGACCTTCCTTTGGCTTACTGAGCCAACCAGATGAAACATAACTGTCTCTCCCATGCAGGCAGTGAAAAGTGGCCGTGTTGTTTGCGTCCTGTGTGTCGCAGGCCGGGGTCCGCAAGTTTTACTGGCTGAACCTTCCTCAAAGTTCCCCCAAATGGCACGAAACAGCTGTTACAGCGTGATGGGGTGAAAAAATATGCAGGGCAACCGACAGTCCTAGTAACACCGTGTCTCGTAAACCCCATGGCCTAGAATAAAACTGCTGATTAATAGCTTGTGCACATTAAAAGCACGATCAGGTTTGCGAGTGCCAACTGTGCTTCTGGCCCCGGCGTGGATTGAAATGCAAGGCAACTCCGAGCGAATGGAAAGGAGCAGAAGCGGGGCTGTGGTGTGGCGAAGACATCCTGTGCACACTGTTAATGAAACAGCACCGCCCGTACAGTCCGTTATCTATAGAAGGCTCAACTGTGAATTTCAAAAATGCAAATACATAAGCAGAATGAAAGATATGAAAACTGAGGAGCTGTAAAAGCAGGCCCAGTGAGGTTTTTACTGGGGAAATTATTTAGGCATGAACAGTAATACCCTCCATTAAATTTTATGAACCCAATTACCTCCAAAAGGCTGACTTCTTGTAGTGACACCGCTCTAACCTCTGTAGATATACACCAGATTTCATTATCTTGACAGCAGAATGTGTGAATTTGTCGTAACTACATTTGGTTTAGCTTTATTTTTCCAGAGTTGTGAAGGAAATGTCATGAGGACCAAATGAGTATGTGTGGCTGTGTTTGGATTCTACCTAAAATAAGTATGAAATTGTGGGATGATGAAATAAATCTTTCCTGTTGCTTCAACTTGCAACTAGTGTTTTTCGTTTCCAGGCTGTGAAGTAACCTCGTGCTGCTTCCTTGTCTGTTTCATTCCTGTCTATTTAGTGAAAAACAGATGGATAGCAAGTTAAAAGTGGGCCACCGCAAGCCTTCTGCTGAGGCTTGGACTGTCCAAAATGCTGCAAACAGAGAAAAGCAAACCTTTTGTAATGTGCACAAATCGACAAATTTAAGCCGGGGCCATTCGGTATCAAAACCTCTCAGCATTTTCATTGGCAGGTGCGGTTTGGGAGGCCTTTAAGCACTGAACATGGCAGCCTGAGGCATGGATCGAGGGCTGAGAAACTCCCAATCCACTAGCGGAAGGCTGCAGTCACCTCCAGGAGAATTCTCCCAGGAACAGAGGAGGGAGGTCATGGAAAGGTCCCCGGATTTAACACAAAGTGCCAGCAATGATAAAGTGCGCTGCCAGAAAGAAGAAGAATTTCCAACTTGTTGGGCCCATGCTGAATCCACGGGGAGTAAATGAAAACAAGGTTAATGCATTCAGCTCTTATTACCCACGCTGGAAGAGAGGCCATCGGCTCTGTCAAGAGGCAGAGAGGCAAGAAATCAAAACAGCAAGCGATATGCGGGCAGGTATGCAATACAAGATCGTACTGCCAAGGAGACCTGTTAGGCTTGCTCTTTGGTAATGACTTAGAAATCATGGCGGAACAACTTTGTTTCTATGCTGTTTGCACCTGGGCCAAAAGGTCTGCACCAACATGCTCCTCAGGGAACTCGGCAGGCTGACTGCTATATTGCCTGCATGGCCCTCAACAGTTGGTGGAGTCACTGCAGGAAGAAATGTCCCGATGAGACAAAATGTTTTCAGACTCCCTGTTGGTTAGTCAACCATGGGTGATTGTTTCCAGATTACAAGAGTGCCAAGAAGCCCTCTGTGACCTACAGTGTAATGGGATGGGTCTTTAATCTCCTGTTTTGTTCCCCAGATAGTGTTGTCTTAATAAGTGGCGTGTCTGTGTTTGGATGTAATACTCTCTCTAATAAGACTTAAGCTCCCTTCTCGTTGGATGCCAGCTTGGAGCTCCGGTGCCTCGCAGTGTGAGATCCGGACACTCTGCCTCCCAGCCGTCACACGCCCAGATGGGCCACTATGACCAATTGCTCCTGTGTCAGTCATGTTGACCTGTCAACGCTGAGCTTAAACAGCAGGGCAACGGGAATCCTGCCAGCCAGCGGGGGTTCATGAATTCAGCACGGAAAATAATCTCTCAACAAGGACTGCTGGCTGCTGTCTAATGTGCCCATTAGTCATATGGAGCCTCCTAAACTTCAGTCCATACAGAGACAGTGAGAGCTGAGCAAAAGCAACCAAACAGTCACAGGCTCAGAGGATGGGTTGTGACAGCAGAAATAAAAGGAGCTTTAAAGAAGCACCACACAAGACTCCATATAAACTCTGGAGATATAAACATCCTTTGAAGCACTGCGTACAGTGTAAGGAACTGTGACATATCAGGAGCACAAACTAAAACTGTATTTTAATCCAAACACCATCTTGTTATTCTGGTTCCTTACTTCTTTATTGATTCTTTGGTAGGTTCATCATAATGTACTTTATTTCAGATAAGAGAGCATCATTGGTAATAACATGGTTACTGGTATTACTGTTATTCACTATAACAAGTCATAACTAGTATACAATCTGGACTGAGAGGTTGTTGTAGATGTTGCTGCAAATTTCTCCTTAAAGAAACTGCCTCAGCTGCATAGAAGAATGCACTTTAAGATAATTAGTTCACTTCCTATTTTATCATTAAACCTTTTATGGCCAGTTAGGCTATCGACATGTAAAACTGAGTCTAGGTATGAAGATCAGGAAGAACTAACTTAAATGGATGCAGAGGGAATGAACTCTTTACTTTTGCCAGCAATTATTACCTGGACGATTTAGCACAATCTGCACAAATCAGTGGAGGTGAATTCACCCCCACCCCCGGGGCTGCTCTTCCTATAAACCCCCCCCATACCCCTCCACCATCACCCACCCTCTCACCCCAGCTGCACCTTGAAGCCTGGGAACAAAGCCCATTATTGCTCCTGTGAACGCAGATGCTGTGACAGGTAAATGTTGTCTCTGAAGAAAATGTCCCATGATGACAACATTCACTGCAGGGTGACTATTATCCCTGATTCATCATTCTCATATACTGCGGTGGTTTGCGTATTTCTTGCCTGCAGCTTATCAGCACCAGCCATTCTCTCTCTGCCTTGTGCTCCTCTTTCTATCTTTCCCCCTCTCCTGCCTTTTTCTCCCTCTGTCCTGCTTCAGCAAATCCCACCAGCCAAATGCTTTACCCCAGAAATCTAATGGAAGTGATTTGACTTCCGATTAATAGGGCTGACAGAGGCAAAACGCCGGGGCAGTGCACTACTGCGCCTATTATGCTAAACACAAACTGCATGGAAAGAAAGCCCGCGGGGCTTTAGACTGTTTGGTAACAGCAGCTGGTGAGGTAAACACAAAACATATTTCTGAGGAGTGACACAAAAATGCGATATCAATATTTCATACTTTGTAACACCAGTGTGGCACTTCCAATTAAATCATGCGTCTTGATGTAATGGAAGCCAGGATATTATTGGTTTCAGCCTTGACACCTATTATTTCCCCTATTTTGTCACTGCAGCAGCCTCCACTTTGATGAATGTCACTAAACGTGATAATTACGCTTCAGATTGGCGTCTTCCTGTGAGACGAGGGTAAAATTCAATGCTCCGGGATCACATTGATGATGTTATGGCGAGGCTTAGGACCCAAGCTAATTAGATTGACATTATAAACACCTGAGTGAAAACTGGAAAGTGTTTGTCCCCTGATCCCAACGTGGCCACGGACATTTGATCAAGTTCATAACTCTCTGCTTGATTTATAGACAAACTGTCTACATCTGCCCCCTCGTAAAGCCTGATCCCTACATTGTTCTGTTCAAACTATATAAATATTATATTGTGTTTTTCCAGAATCAGGACATGGCTGCCTGGGGGACGTTCTATAAATACAGCCTGACAGGCTACATGGCTTTTAGGGTCCTCCGTGAATTCACTTGGCTTGCTTGGAGTAAAAGCCTCTGTGTTTTTGCAGCTCTGAGGGATGATCTGTGTGCGCCAGCCTCACTGAGATTTGATCTCACTCCGAAGAGGGTTTTTTCATTTAAAAGTGCCAGCGTGTCCGAGGTCTGTCAGAAAGAGGAGAGGGAGGGAGGATGGGGTGAAGGCCTCCATGAGGGAGTTTGCCAGGAGACAATCAAACAGAACCTCAAGAGATCCACTATCTCACGACAGCAAAGATTTCATGCAAATTCAACTAATCATGGCGAGAGCCTGGAATCTGACACAATCTTCTCTTTATATACCATCTCTGGCCTACATATAGTGCCTCAAACTAACATCTGACTTACAGGATCCAGACTGGGACACACAGCTTCGGCGTAAGCATTTCCTCAGAGGCAGCGTCTGTCAGCTAGCAGCAGTAACATACATGTCGACCAACCTTTCTCATCTACCTACAAAAACACATCTTGACACCCTGGTAGGACAGTTCACAGCAAACATACAGCCAGCCACTTCATGTTAATGACATTGCATCATTGAAGTAGTCAGAACTGGACAAAATTCCCGCCGTCACGTGGACCAATGCCGGAGAACGATGCTAAAGATCAAAATGACTCTTCTGAAATTCTGATGAGCAACGCTGCATCACGAGGCGCAGCTCCCTCAGCTCGCTCACACACTCACTTCACATCATTTTTTATTCATTGAATGAGCATGCATGCCAAATCCCTCTTAAAGTTCAAGTAACCAAAACAATTCAAATGCCATGCTTTTTTGGAGCCTTAGTCAAGCAAGGACCCTTCTATTACCGTCATGAATGGGAGCGATGTCACTTTTGCCTCCCTGCACCAGCCAAACTAGGAAAAAATTCTTGTATGCTCCATATGCCCAGTATTAGCATAATCAGAAACAAAACAGTTACTGGCACACAATCACAGCTCACTGCATACCCCCTCAAATCATTTAATTACGAGGCCCCAGTTGAGTATATATTTAAGCCATCATTATCTGCCGAGTGCAATTGTTGTTAGGAGAATCTGCCGTGGCTCATAAAACAGAATTAAAAAGAATAGTTAAAATTCCCCTCCTTTTATTCAAACCTGCTCTGGGACCCATTTGATTTCTGCATAGTGCGAAAGCAGCATCAAGGCTGTGAAAAAAAATGAACCTCAGCAGGGTGGACAAATAATACTTCCCCATTATTTTACTCAGCTGCCACTAGAGACCAAACAACAAACTTTGATAGAAAGTCAATGTGCATCAGGTGTGTATGATCAGGTTCCCTGAAGCCTCTTCCTCCCTCCCTCCTGACCACACACCTGACATGCATCCTCTTTGAAGCTCCTAAAGTGTGTGGGATGGTCCGTCTTGAGAAACTTCAATCATATATTTCATTGTGTTGTTTCAATGCAGGACTGATGATCTGACCTTAAGTGCTAGTTCACTCACCAGAACGAAGCCTCTAGTGCAACAAGACGCACCGTCGACTATGCTAATACTTGAGAACCACTCTAGAGAAACACTCAAATCCAGCACACATCAAATATCTAGTAAGACGTAAGTTTAAATTCTAAAAGACAGTATAAGTATTTCATGAAGGAGGAATCTGCAGAAACATCCCATTTGTGTTTCTGTCAGCTCATCAAACTTGAAAAACAGTGAAGAACATTTGCCCATCATGGAGTCCTCCCGATTTGAGAAATGCAGCTGCAGGCCATTTTCAGGATAAACTACAGTGATCATGTTGTATTTGTAAATTGCAAAGACAGAATAACCCTGGAATGGGTTTTACCTGTTTTAAAATGTTATAAATATAGCTGTCGTTGATGTAAATGCATAAGCAGAAGTATTCTACTTAATGTCACATTTGAGGTTTGACAGACTAAAAATCAGGCCTATTCTTTGTAACTTAATCGGCAGGGTTCAACCTTCTGGTACGACTGCTTCACTCACTTCTTGTGTGTACCACCAAGTTAAACAATGCCGAACGATTTTCCTTCAAGCGTGGCCATTCAGAACAGGCAAAAACTTAAGCATCTAAATGTTGTCTAATTTTGCTGCACTACAAATAAGATTTAAGGTTTTCACTGCAAAAATGAGTCATTTCTCAATATGTTTTCAGCTATCAGTCACTGTAAACTATCTGCCACCACAATCTGCCATACGTGTCTGATGTTTTGATTTTCTCTGAACTTACTCAAATAATTCTGTTTTTCTAAAAGAGGCACATGACACTAATTCTTTTAACCAATTTACCATCTCCTGACAGTGGCATTAATATGAATACACTCAGTAACATTAAAAGTCATGCTAACGTGTGAAGAACCGTCCTGAACATGTTAACTTATGTGTCTGTGCTGTTTTGTACTGTTTGTAAGGAGCTTTCACGCTTTAGACTTCAGGATTTTGGACATGGGCAAGCCGATGCAAGCCTCCCTCTGAGGCAAATAAGCGAAATGCCATTCAGATGCATTGGCTGCAGACTGTGAGAACTGAAAAGTGTGATTTTCAGGCACACACAAGGCAGCAACAGAGCACATGATGTGAGATGTTGATAGCGTAGTAAAGGTAGTAGATTAGGCTTTGAAAGCACTTTAAACAAGCAGGATGGAGAATAATCAGGTGACACATCATTAAAACTTTACACATCAGTCTTAAAAGGTCCCACAAATG
>JBAJHX010000067.1:20511625-20529426 GCA_037176925.1 Amniataba percoides | reverse complement strand
GACAGTGGCATCAGCAACACACTCCAAACCAACGTGGTCCAAGGTGAAAGTCGCTGCAGCACGTCGACTCAGTCCCTGCTGGCATCGGCGGGCAACTGGGTCACAAACGCTCTCTTCACTCTATGACTCCCCACGGCTCAGTTTTTATTATCACAACTGCCACTCTTTGTCGCATTCCCTCAGCAGCGGGCTCATACAAGCACGCTTTCTGCTCTGACAGCGTGTTATAAAATGTTAGGTAATCCATAATGTCCTCTGCTCCTTGTCCAAAATGCCAGTCTGAGAGCTGCCCGAGCCGCAATGACGCCCCCTTTTTACCTGCCTGACGTGGAGGAAGGAGAAAACCAAAGATATCAGCCTGTTTGAAAAGTCATCTATGCATGAGGGAGGTCAATGTGATTTAAGAGTGTGTGTAAAGGAGGACAGTGTGTAAAGATGCCCTGGTTCCAGACCTCTGAACTGCCATCAGCATCTCCACATCATCTGTTCGCTTGCTGACTGAAATAGGTCGCATGTTGTCCTCATTGATGGCTGTTTCTCAGAGAAACTATCCACAAATTAGAGTTTCTAGGTTTAGATTTTCCAATTGTGACACACATGCTACATAGCAATATCCATTAGTAACCCTAAAATAAAGACCATGACAAGCCGGGATGAGACGCACAAATCTGTTCAGGTTGATGCTAGTCGACTTACAGAAATGATCCTTCTTTAACATTAACAGGTCCGAGCAACTTCCTCTGAATGTCTTTGTCATCTAAAAATGAACTAAGCACACTATTGTTACGAGATAGAGGCAAAAAAAAAATAACATTTGATTTAGCATTTAGTTTCTTAGACTGATTTCCATCTTGGAAATGATGATTTACAGCTTTACAGTCTCAAAAACATGGTTCGAGTTCTGCAAATGATGGCAAACCATTTTTTCCTGCAGTGGAAACAAATTCAGAGGAACACCTGCCCTTAAAGCTCACCAAGCGCTCACAACCAGCCATCCGTTGTGGCCAAGCAGCACAAGAAAAGTCTCCGGCACAGGGGGGCTGCATGCCCGTGTCGCAGAAACCCCCGATTTCATTGGGTAATGTATCCCATCAATCCCTGTCAGAAGCAAATGCACAGTAATACATTTTGTATTGGATGTGGTCACTCTATTAGCCTCTTCAGCTTTACATAACCCAGCCATGCTTTGATCTGCAATGATGTGTTAGAGCAGACATGCATGAGTGACCGCTTCAGCACGGCTCCTGGACAAAATGGCAGGAACGGAGCAGCGGATGGATTCAAAATCCTTAGAGCCTTATAGCAAACGTCTCCTCTTATTGCCATGAAAATCCACTGTTTCCCTTTTCTTTCTGATGGGATATTGCTTTTGAATGAGATGCAGTTCATATCATCTGCAACGTGTTCTTATCAAGCTTTCGCTGCTGTGGTGTTTCTGCATTGTGCTCTCCAGGCATCAGCGGTTTATCAGCATCTTCACTGATCTGCATTTCATTCTGACGGAGGTTTAGTTCAGAGATATCTGAAGCACTCTGCAGAATCACTGTACAGCTCACAAGAGCCAGTCCACAAGTACAGAAGGGGATTTTTTCTAATTAGTGACCTGAGAGGCATCTTTAACTCTACCTCAAAACAGAATACTGCTCAGTCTGTGGAGATCGTGGAATAATGTCTTGTGTTACAAACTGTGGGCCTGCAGAAAGACACGGACATTTAACAAATTGTCAACCAGCATTTTAGAGTTGTCAGAGTACAATCTAAGTGTTTTGTGAAGTTTGGAAACTAAGAACTAAAAAACTTCATCTAGCTGCTTCAGTTTTAATCCCTTTTTTATTGTCCATCTCTTGGAAGCTCCCCGACGTCATGGAGGGGCAACATGAAATTGCTGGTTTGAAAAACAACAGCTGTGGTTCAATCAATGTCTAAGAAATGTTCTCTGAGCTTTATGTGCTGCTGATTTCAATTCAGGCATCAAACGTAAATGTAGATTTCACCACTGATGGACCCATGAAGACAGAAATATCCCCTCTCAGCTCTATGGAGCATTTTAGCCAATTTACATCACTATTTTAGTGTTCTGACTGAATATCTCTACATCTCATAATCATAACCAAATACTCATCAATCAAATGCTTTAAGCAGAATATGCACAGCACAGTAACGGATACATATGATAAATATAAATGCTGCTTACTGCACGGATGAGTGTAGATTGATTATATTGCACAAGAGTTATCATAAGGTTTATGTGCAATGTTTGTTGCAGGTGATAAGAGTGGTGTGTCAGTGGGAGGAGCTGTAAAGTCTGATGGCAGCAGGCGGGAACGACTTCCTGTGGCGCTCTGCGGTGCATCTTGGGGAAATTATCGGTCTTGTTTCTAGCAGCTAAACTAAACGCTACTCTAAAAGCCTTTTGTATGGTAAGTAGACATAGTTAACGACGAGCTAGGTGAATGTGGTGCAGTATTTCAAGGCTGAAGAGTGAGTGGAGACCAAAAAAGAGCTTAAAGAGAGCGAGTACTGACACAAACATCTTTCCAAATGAAGCTTTGCCTACTCGGACGACATAATAACTGTGATTATAAGTCTGCGTTTCTACTTCTACTTCAATGACTCCAGCCTTAAGATGAAAGTTTTTTCTTTTGCACTGCATGACAATTTGTTTAGTTTTTTTTTGTCCACCGCAGCTGAATAGATACATCAGAATGACGTTCATCATCTTATCATCTCCATAATTCTTGTCCCCGACTCTTCCTGTGTTTCCGGATGTCTTCTCCATCAGCGGCGGCTCCGATTCTTTTGCATTTTAACCGCAGCGCCACTTTATCTCCATCCTTTATGCAATTTTGCTGGCTCCATTACCTTTTCTCAACAAGCCCATTGTTTGCCAATGTGCTAATGTCTGAATTCGAGTTGTTCATCTATTGTTGCTGTGCTGTGTCGCTTAATGAATATGCCTCACTGACAATACACTACATTATGCATATTTGGTCTTCTCAATTTAAGGATAACAGCTCTTGCCATTCACATGCAGACTTGTGATACAAGGATACTTCCCATTGTCCTTGCCTATCACAGAACACTAGCTCTTTCTATCAACAATCACTACAAGCCCTCCCACCTCCTATAAAAATAAGGAAGCCGATCCAAATCGCCACAAGAACACACACATTCACGGCTTTTTCAGGCTTTTGTGAACCCCCAGAAATCTATTTTTCCCCAAATCACACTGTCGGTTGCCAAGTCGTTTCCATATCTTTCCTCTTTGTTCCTACAGCTCATTTTGACACGCTCTGGGCAACTTTCACATCTGCCTTTGTGGTTTGGTTGAGTCCCAGCCAAACTGAAGAACAGTGGCCTATAATTTTCAGTCACCTTCTATTCAACACTTTTAAAGTAAAGTCATGCAAAGTTTTACTGCTCATTATAATATACAGTGAGACAGATTCATTAAAGGGAGGGGGGGGGGGGTTGACAGAAGAAACTGGTCTGCATGACTGGTTTAACTTCTCACAAGAACAGTTCATCTGACGCCACACTTTTAAAAAAAAAGTTAAAGGACAGAAATGCAACATTAATCAGAGCGATAAAATCATTTCAGACTTTTGTAAGATCTGCAGACACTGTTAAGAAGCCCCTTTCTGTGGCAGTGGTATATTAACTGGACCCGGATAGGAAGATGTTCTTAAAACAAGCTAAAAAAAGTCGTTTCCTTCAGATGCATCAGCGCCACGTGTTTTAACACAAGGCGAAAAACACAATGGTTCACCAGAAACGTCCTGTACAGTCAGTCACAGGCTGCTGGAGAGTCTGTTTGATGGCGCATCGTTGAAGCGACGGGGACTCCGTGTTTGGCAGCGATGCACGTGGGCTCGCCGTTTTTCTGTTCAGACTTATCTTAACAGTCTTCACTAAATCTGAGTTCCCATTTTTACATATTTCTGTAAAGAGTGTGTGACAAATTTGTTTTTGGCTTCTTTTAATGTTTGTGTAGTTTTGTTTCATTTCATTTTTCCTATGTTGGGTTTTATGAGTATTTATATAGATATACTGATCATTCACAGAAGACAGGGTCAGAATTTAAAATATATATGTAAAATGTAGAATAACACCAGCCTTTAAATTGTGTTCGAAGGATAATCAAGCCAACCTGAGAAGGCAGCAGAAGCCTGAGAGCTGACTGACACTGTAGTTCTGCCAAGTGTGATCCCACTTAAAAACAAGAAAGAACAAGCTGCTTTCATTTTTTTGTACCATTTCTGCATGCCAACAATATGACAGTCGAATTTTTCTGTTCCCACTGCCAGCTGTGAAAATTTGATTGCGTTTAATTTCGCTTAATCTTGCGGTGCACAGTTAGCTGGCAGTTATGGCATGGAAGTATAAAAATTTCATGGCAGGGAAGTGCTCATAGCAGCTTTATTACTACAGTGGCAGTAAAAAAGAGCAGACTTGCATTCTTGGTATTGCCCTCTGAGATGATCATCTTCATTACAGGCTGTGTTTAAACCAACAGAGAAAGGACCCGCTCATTCAAAAGCCTCTGCATACGTTAAAAAAAAGGCCCTGCGTTGTTAAAGAAGGCAAGGTTATTTTGCTCACAAAGGGAATTGCACATTTACTCTAAACCACACCATCAAGGAGATACAATAAAACACCATGAAGTGCTTTCAGTGGAAGAAAAGGGACATAAAGATGCTCGAGTGCCCACACGTAAAGGCTATATATGTACCTGTGTCGAATAAGTAATATACTTAGACTGGAATTTCTTTTGATTTGAAGTTGTTTTTACAGTCTTCACAGTAACTAGACCTCATATTTCCTTTATTTAGCTTGACTGATTTTTCAGCAATAATCCACACAATTGTTTCCAAACATAAACAAGTTAAAACATGTATTTGTAACTAATCTGATCGATTTAAATCAGTCAGGGATACTTATGTAGTTTAGGCTGACGTTTTGGGTGCTGCTTCAAAATGAAGCTGTGCATGCAAATAGATTAAAAACCTCAATTAATTAAACTTAAATGCTGCTTTATTTGCACTGTTGTAATCAAATAGTTAAAATGTGCACATACACAGAGGCCTTTATTTTCTTACAGGTCAACTCTTTGCTGTGCTTGCAGTTCTTTTTGTGTATTTTTTTCATCATGCTGCACCGCCGCCTCAGGTTGACATCAGCCATTTGCACATATGAGCCGCAGTTCTGATCATATTTTAGCAATATTTATAAGCCTTTGCATGATTATGAGATCGACAACAAAGAATCTGCAATCCCAGCAGTTGAACGTTGCGTGAGGACCGGCTAGTTGCTGCGGGTCATCAGAACTCCTCTTTGCACAGTCCCGTTGTAATCGTCTAGATACCGGGTCATCAAAAGTCGCAGACTAATGATCAAGCTCGCAGTTGGTGGCTCGGCGGCTTGGCAGTCCTTGACCGTTTTCCGTCTTATGTTGATTTACCCGCTAAATTGCTGCTCTCGGCCATTTCACATGCCGACACGAGGGCAATTAGAAATGTGCGGCGGGGAACCTTTGGCTCTCATTAACTTAAGCTCGGAAATTTAAGAGGGGGAGAGAAAAGCAGCAGGCACCTCCTCCTCTCCTGACAAACTCTACTGTCCCAGTCCATTACAACAGAGACGCGTTCCTTACTATACAGGGTGCCAATCAATAAGCTATTGGTTTGGCCCAGGTGATGTTATTGCTTTAGTTGCACTCCCCGGACTTGGATGAAGATGATAAATTCAGGGGGACTGGAGGGTGTCAGGGTAATTAAGTCGGTTAAAGTAAGCTCAAGTGACGATTCCCATGCTAAACAGGCAAAGCAAACGACCTGAAATAACCCTCACACTAGTGGCTTTGTCCGGTAGGCCCGGCGAGCGCTCTCAGGAAGTCGTCTCCGTGCATAACTTTTCCCCCCGCAGTGTTACGGTAATGACTTGGTACAAGACCTGGCAGCGTCTCGGGCACGGCAACAAAAAAAAGAAAAGAAAAAAAAAGTAAAGCGCTGATTCCAGACGCCTGCCTGGCCTCCAGACACGGCGAATATTTATCCCGACAAAGAGTGAGTGATTGAGGCACGCACTGAACTAATCTCTCACAGCAATGAAATGTCTTTCCCCATGGCAGAGTATTCTCACGCAGTCTGCTAAGTTTCCATTAATCCACACATATCATTGTGACGAAAATGTGCCTTTGAGAAAACGGCAAGTTTGGATATTAAAACAGAGCAACCAACTTTACCTGTTTTTCTACATTTCTTTCTTTTCTTTTGTGGATACAAGTTGGGCCTTTTTTTGCAGCTGTCACACAAATGATGTAAAACCAGAATCAAGCTGATAAAAGAAACAGCTGATTTGATTAATAATAAGTAACCACTAAAGAAACGGTAAATAATTCATAAGAGGCTGGAATAAAAAGCTATTTAGTGAACGGATTAACCGAGAACGAGAGAGAGAAGATGAGTCTGACATCAGACAGCAGATGTTCGTCCTGTACTGTACATGCTTGTCACTGTTGGTTGGGGTTCATTCGCTGTCTACTTTGTCAAATGGAAGGAAGGGTTTCATTATTTATTCAAGCAGAGTGAAAGCACCAGCGAATCCGAGGACTTCTTTTTTTTCTTTTTTTTGTAAAGAATCAAACCAACAGAAAATCATGTCATGGCGTTTGAAGCAATTTTAATGGTAATTTTATGGTGCACTGCTTGGAAATAATTGCTGTCAAAAATGCCACAACAATTTAAAAAGAGGAGCTTTTTGAGACTATGGACACGTTCCATGCTACGTCCTCACAGACTCCACACACAGGCGCACATGTGAGCCTGACACACTTCACTGTATGAGTCCAGGGATGGTTCAAGTCCTTAATAAGCCCAAAATTCGAGTTTTTCGTAGGACATGCTTTATGAGAAGGCGACAACTATTTGTTAATATCATAATTACTGTTGCTGTTTGGGAAAAACTGACACTTAAAAATCTCCAAAAATGCTTCTTTCACATTACAAATCACATACATGAATATCTAAACAAATGTGTACTGTGAAATCAGTACATTATTATTCAAAATGACATAAGTGTCATTTTGAATAATGTTCTTCTCCTTCCTAATGCAAATTATATTTTACCTCAACCATCCACTTTGTGACCTGCTGACCTTAAAAAGGTCGACAACTTCAAAATCTAAAGTCACACTGGTCACCCTGTAAACTGCAGAGTTCATTAAACTATGATTTAGCTGTTCTTGGAGACTTACATGCAATTTGTCCTGTGGCTAATGCTAAAGCAGGGACCGTGGGGACAATAAAATCCTGACAACTTGTACCCTTGGTAGCATAAATGTGCTAATTTCATGGCAATCTGCTGATTAGATTCAGACCTTTCTTGTCTTCAAGGGCACAAATCACACTCATTATCTCAACATTTCTTTAAAAAAAAAGCTTTCTCCAGTGATTTAGCATAAAATTGGGGGGACTTGCAAAGGAAAATAAGAAAGTAGCAGACATCGAGGTGTTCTGACTTTCCTGGTATGGACAAAAGCACAGAAATGTCCTACATTTCCCAGAATGCAACAATAGCAGGATTTTTTTAGTCAACACTCCCTCCTTGGTTAAAAAAAAAAAAAAAAAGTTCTTTCAAACTGCTTGTCCTAATTATATCGCCGACCTCTGTTATAGATTTGTGGTCTCCACTCTGAGCCAAGATCATCAGGGGTCATTTTCTCAGATCCCACAAAGCACCAGAGGACATTAAACATATTCCATTCTCACAGGTCGAGCCGTGGTACTCGAAACTCCCGAACCAATGTTTAATGTGTTAAAATCAGCAGTTTCCCTTTAGAAGTGTTTGATGCAAAGCTTGTTACGGCAGCTTCTTCTTTTCTTATCTACAACACAGGCAGAACGTAGCATAGCGAAAGTAAATTGTCAATAAACTTGTTCTCTCCTTGAGGTTTATAATCCATCTTTAGGGGATCAACAGAGGAATGTAATCCCCCAGGAAGGGAAATTCTTGTCAAAATATAGCCTCCATTGCCTGGGAACTTCAACCTTAAGTAGCCTTGGCCTCTAACAGGGTCATGTTTATGGAGCTCTAAATAGAAACGCCATGGCTTTTCCCTTGCATTTATTTTAGAGAAGTACTCCCAGTATGATGCTGGTGGCTTGAAATGAAATATTAATTCTCTGAGTAAGAATGCTTGCCGTTTTGCCCTGAGAGTTTAATTTCATGTCCACACTTGGCAATTTCTTTCCTGCACCATTTAATGTGTGCACACAAAAAAAAAGTCCACAGTGGAGCATTAAAATGTTGTGACATATGTACAGAGCTAGGATGGCATTTAAAAAAGGTTCTCACTTCATGATAAATATATATATATGTACTTAACTTATCTGGTGATTATTTCCACATGAAATTTAAGGGATTAAAATGACATTATAACATAATTCTGACCAAACCAAAAGTCAATAATTCAATTAGTTGTTGGAAAAAAGAAAATGTATATATTTTAAAATAGTGTAATCAAGCTAAACTAATGTTTAAAGCATCTGAAATATAATTATTTGCTCAACTGTTTCATATTAGAGAAAATGATATGTGATTTGGACAGATGGTCAGACAAAACAAGCTTGTTAAAAAAAAAAAAAAATCTTGAAATTAGTATTCTTAATCTACAGCACAGTACATAAAGATATTGGTTAACCATTAACCATTCTGGGACACCATTACATCATCACCAGAACATCAAACTTTCAGCTGTAATGGATTTTGCTCGCAGAGAGCTTTTCTCCTCACACAGGCCCAAAGGTAGTTCACAACAAGGCAAAGCTACTCTAAACATCAGCATCTGTCACTCTGCCTTTCCAGAAGCCATTAATGTCATCTCCCGCTTTAAACAGGGGACACGGGCGAACACGAACACGCCATCACGCCCACGTTCTGGTCAGGTGAAACGTCCATCATCTCATCATAATTATCCCCCTCGCGCTGTCAATAAAACCTTTCCGGCTGTACACAAGGCGCCGCGACACCCCGAGTGACTGGAAGCAGCAGTACGACGCAGCCGAGAGTCGTCATCGCTTTATCGCAGATGATGTCTTTCACCGCCTCGAACTAAAGCATGACACGGGGCTGCTGGCTGTCGCACGCTTTGGCTGCCAAGCAAAAATGTTCTGTCACTGAGCAAAAAATAGAAAAGAACTTGGACAAGCTACAGTGCGAGCACCACTCAAAATCCTTTTATTTGACCGTGGTAATGGAGAGGATGTACACACACAAAAGAGACTTCGTATGTTGAGATGATTTCTCACGTACATCAAGTGGTATGTAGCTGTGCAGACGACAACCTCCTGTCAAGATTCACAGGAACTATTTTCTAACAGAGACAGAAACGTGTTGACAGGACAGTCTGTGGATCAGAGTTATGAGGATATAGTTTCTATACGGTGATTTAAACACAAACTCTCAAGTGTCGGGCGGAGGCAGAAATCTGACAGTCCTGGATGAGTGAAACCAAACTTATCTGGCTGTTTAGAGGCAAAAGAGAGATGTTTTCCTCATAATTTGGGTGAACTGACCCTTTAAGACCAGATGCATTAAAGTTTATAACAGTCAGGATGAAATACTCAAAATACCTTAAACTGAAAAGGGACATCTCTCACTATGAGTTTTTCATTTCACTCCATTAAGAGGGAAATTTTTTTTGGAAGAAAGAAAAAAATTCCAAAAAATACTTTTTTTTAGATGAAGAGTGGTTACCACTCGCAGCCGCCGTGACCCGAAAGGTGAGGCGGCGTTCTCCAGCTGAAGTGGACAAAGTGTAGCCGTGAATGTTAAACACAAAAACAGGCGGTCGCGAGTTCTTCGTGCGCGTCTTTGCTCACTTAAAGCAGAAGTAACCTTTCAAAAATAATGTCAACACTGCTCCTGCCACTTCTGCTTCTGTGCATATTATTCACGTGATAATAGCGGCAATAATCGCTGGAAGTGAACCTGTCTCGTTAGGATGAAAACATCCCAGACTTGACAGTTATGACCTGCATCCTCCTTTTCTACAGACATCTCATGTATTAACACTGTGCATAACTAAATACTGAATAGGCCACCACTCAACTTAGATGCATCGGATGAATATTTATGAAATTGGGTTCGACACTGGAGAGTTTCTGCCAGCTGAATGTTAAAGTGACTGTGAACCTACTTAAAGCTGTTTGATAACAGGCCACTGGCAATTTCACTACTCATTATCAGAACTCAGATTGTGACTGACACTAATGCTAATATGACTTAACGTATGGCCGAGCTAAAGAAGCTTTATGTACAGCGTATCGCTATGCAGAGAAGAGAAGTATTACTGGGTAAACTGCTCTGACAGACGCTGTCACGATCTTTTCAACAGGCTCACACGCCTGAAAGTGAATGTAATATGTGATGAGTGGCTTTTATTAGAAAATCCACATGTAGAAAATGTTTTTATCAGGAACAGGAGTGAAACTCTGCAGGTGTTACTCGGCACGGCCAACGGACTAACGTTTGAGAGTTTGACAGTTTTTTCCTTATAAGTATTGTACATTTACAAAATAACACATTACTGTTCAGGAAATGCAATTAAAATCTCTTTACTCATTAAGGAAGAATTCATATTACCGTACTTAGTGAAGTTAAATCAATTCAATCAATTGAAACCATAAAATCTGACTAACAAAAACATCCACGAGACACGGACGAACCCCGACATTACAGCAGTTTGATGAATTATTTATGCTGCTATTGTTATTTTACAATACCCTACTTTTTATAGTGCTCTTGATAGTATTATTGCAATCATTTCTTCTGCATGTTGTGAGTTACTTATGCAGAAGAACTTATTTCTACTTATTTACAGCAAATATGATGCTCAACAAGTAGTAAGTAACATTAAACAAAACAAAGCGTCCTTCCTGGTATGCTAAATCTTAAAATGGAGCGTTGACTTCAATTAAAAAGATATTTTAAATTCATATTTCTGTTTTATTAAACGGATGTGCTATTTTTCTCATTAAAGTAATGTGATTAGAATCTCATTACTGAAAGAAAGAGCTATCTCTCCATAGGATATACATAATGAAAGTCCAACAACACTGGCAGTATAGACCTAACTAAATGCCATTTTTATGCTGCTGCAAAATGTAATTTATTTTTCCTGCTCTCCTCTTTTCCCTGATTTCATGGACTACATTTCCAAAGAAATACAAAATTACAAGTAAGGGTAATTTTCCCAGTCACGGTCTGAGGCCCACTAATATCCCTCAAACTCATAAATGTCTGCATTATAACTGAACCAAATGTACCATAAAATACTCATTTCAAAGTAAACTCCAAACTGAGCATCCACCACAAATTAGTTATTTCTGATAGTGTTTAAAAAAAAAAAAACACAAAATGTCATACAATATGGCCTATACTGATATTTTATGGGCCAAACACTGGATAATGTGAAGTAGGACAATCATGCTGAAGCTCAACATCAGTTATGGCACTGACCTTTTCCTATAATTGCAGCAAAGAAGTGCGAGTCATTTCATTAGGCCCGCGATATCAAACCGTTTGGATATTTTACACTTAGTGGTGTGATTTGTGAATGATTGCTCTGTTTCTGCAAATGGAAAGGTCAGCGCCGAGGCCGGGCTCCTTTTGGAAATAAAGTGCTTGGCCAAGCAAACGAAACAAGACAGCAATCAGAATGTTAATAGTGGAGTGAAGCACTGCGACAGGCACTGAGACAGTCTGAGTGTCTGGATGCAGCAGTGGGGTCAGCCTGGGCATGAACTGGAGCAGTTGAAGAGTAAGATGATGAGAGTCGACATGACTGGCCCTGCCATAACCTTGGCTTCGTGGTGTAGCGGACCAATCCATAAAACCCTTCCTGTCCAAGAATCACTGGAGAAAACAGGGCAAGAAGACAGTTGGCAATGTCCGCGCAATTTGTATGAGGTACTGCACACTCGATATTTTCTTTTATTCCTGCTGGCTGAGAGCCAAAGCGCTGTCTTGTGTGTGAGCTATGATGCTGTCTTCTGAGGCTGGACAATAAACTCAAGTTAGAGAATTACAGACAATATGAATCTTGCAGATCAGAATTCATATTATCACAAACATAACAACCTGTGTGTCTCACTGAAACAAATACAATCACAAATGAGTCAGCATGCAGGAAATGGATGCACTGATGTACGAAGAACAATCACTGCTACATTTATCATTATAAAGGTGAATATAATCTATCTCGAGTCCATCTCTCTGTCACACAGAAACCATAGGTCAGATTTTACAGCTGATAATGTGAAACTAGACTGAGTCACCTGGACTGTCATTGCATTACAGGTATATTAAAGACAAGACAAATGTGATGTTAAGAAAAATAAGCAGCAGTAGAAGATGGAGAGATGGAGGTTAAAATCATTTGTGAACCGGGAGATGCTGTGATATAAGTTCAAGATTAAGTACCAAAAACTGGTTAGCAAAGAAACATATCATCATCACCTCAACACTGTCAGCGTGTGGAGGTTCGGCATTAAGCCACCGTATCTGAGCGAGCCGGCACTCTCTCAGGATGTCGGGGAAATTGAACTGTTGATGCAGCCTGTATTTTCTTTTGATTACATGCATGCAGTCTAGACAGAGCTTCTTAGCTGTGTTGTTAGACCAGTCAAAGTTTATACCCCAGTTGCATCTCTTTATTATTTATTTTACAAGACATTAAAAATATCACTAGCTATGTTTTTAGTCTGTGTGAAATGCACGTTTCTGCATCAGACATTGGGGAAAAAAAAAAAAAAAATATGACTGCAAAAGCAAAGCTGCTCTGCGTCGCAGCATCTGTTCAGCGTAGCCTAAGGGAAGTCATTTAAAAGTTGCTAACACCAGTATTTGCTGGTGGTGTGAGAGAATTTGCACGGGGAGTGAAAATAGTCCCACTGTGACGAGCCTACAGGAGACGACATACAGTACACGTGCCGCACAAGTGACCCCGCCCGTGCAACCGCCGCTGCACCCGACCTCCACCTTAATCAAGATGTCCGTCGAGTCAGCCATTGTGCAAAATGTCAACCGATGATTTGCAAGGTAGTTTCTTATTTCTGCAGCCACTCTGATCCTATAGCTGTTAACTCCAGTGTGCTGCACTACTCCTCTGAGGTGGACACCACACCTGACATGTTTGTTAAGACTCTGTCGCTCTACTTAACTCTGCCTTCCCCTGCAAGTTGAGGAGCTTCACTGACTGCTGCTCAAAATAGCCTTCGGAGTATTTCTCCCAAATGTCACAGAAAACGGCTCAAACGGTGACAACGATGGCTTTTCTAAAAGGCTTTGGTGGTGGCGGCTCCATGGCTACATTTGGGCAGAGTCTCTCTCCGAGTCGGGTTGTCAGAACTAACTACACTCTTCCAGCCTGTCTGATAACGATGATGGACTCGGACAGATGAATTTTACAGCTACTGTTCCACATTGCTGATTCACTGAGACCACTTTGTGCCTGTAAACAGCGGCACCGGCTCGAAGACTGAGCAGAGAACTTCATTGTGAAAGTGTTTGTAGCAGTTACTGTGAAACTGGGAAAGCATAACTGAGAGAAAGACCTGGGTATTTTTTAGTTCCAAGAAAAGTAAGCTATGGTGATATGGTGTATATGGACACTTTGATTGCAAGGCTCTTCCCTGCATCAATACAGGAATGTAAAAATATTCCATTACAAGACACGAGTACTTCTTCCATCACTGCCTGACGGCTCGTTCACCCATCCTGTTGGTTATCAGCAGTTCCTGAGCATGACAGCCCAAACTGAGCTTGACGCCTGTTGAATGAGTACAGTAGAGCCTTTTTTTTTCCTTTTTTCCTTGAACAGCAGCCCACTGTAAAGCAGTGGTTTGGAAAATCCGCTGACCCTTAAGTTTCCAGCCTCTGGCAACCGTGCCCAGGAGCCAGACATCCCCTGTGCTCAGGCTTAAACAAAGAGCCGGGATGACGGCTGGAACTGGAGCATGCGAAGAAACAATGCACGAGTCCTGACCTCCCGGACCTTTCCGCTCCTCCTCCTTCCTTCATCCCAAGTGTGGTTGCCGCCCTGTTTTTTATCCCCCATGTGTGTCGTGATTACTCCCACGGCATGAATGAGGTGCTTTCTTCTGCCCTGAGATGCCAATAATGAATTGACTGCAACATCCAGTCATGAGTTTGTGCTGTTCCTGGAGGCCTTTAAAGGTTTCCTTTATATTCATGTCATTACAGACTGTCGTTAAAAAAAACACCAGCTGTGTTCACATGACATGGGATTGGTGGCTAGGATGGGAAAGATTTCAGTGTTTACGAGTGTTTAATGCTCACATAACAGTTCCATGATTGAGTTGGTCATCTAATGGTTTTTGCCTCTCCGGCCACTTCAGTATTATTACATTTTACTTTAATGGCGAATATGTCAGCGCTTTAAGATTTTCACCAGACATAATTATGGATCTGAAGTGCACGTCAACTACATTTACAACTCAAAATGGTAATTACACCAACTATCATATGTCATGAACATGGCATTAGTGTTTTTCTCCAGCAAATTAGAATAATATGGTCACTAACTCTCAAAATCAAGATGTCAGAAAGTCTTTCCAACAAAGTGGTAATCATTCAAAAAAGAACACAGATAATTATACATATAATTTAATACCACATGTACATCAGTGATGAAAAGTGTATGACACAAAGCATTACACTGCATTAGCCTGTATTTATTACGATCTTTATTAAAGTACTGATATTTGCTTCAGAGTTTACCCTTTAAAAATGCCTCTGATAGAAATTTCATATCTGGCTATTGTGTTCTCCACAAACATACACTAATACCTAATGACATTCTCCTAATTACAGCTTATTGTTTCCAAATCACACTTTCAAAATGTAATCTGCTTCTGCACTTTTGGCAGCATAAGACTCGGCTATAAAAATACCAATTATGAACCATTTACTTCAGTTTACACTGACAGGGATATTACAAGATGATTTATGACTTTCAATCACATAAATTGCATAATCCTGTTTCCCGTGCAAAGATCTTAATTGTGCTTAAAAGGTGCATTGAAGTTTTGCAAAGATTTTAAGATTACACAGTTGCACATGATGAGATTACAAAAAGACAAGGGAGAAATGCCTTTATCACAGTTCATACATAATAGCCAAGTTATGTCACTCAAGGGCTTTGCTTCAAAAGCTGCCGTGAGCCCTCGCCCCTGACTTAATTGATTTCTGAGATGCTTTACGATGATTACGCAGTAAGGGTTCTGATTTGCCTCCTGTAAAGCAGCAGTGAAGTCGATCAACCGCTCTGAAGCTGAATTTACACTCGTCAGTCTCTTTAACTCCTCTGATAAAACCGGACCACACCAGTTGTGTTTAACGGTTCAACCTAACAGACATAAAGTACCCTTTACTTTACAACTATCGACAACCAACCTCTCTGGTTCATTTAAGTAAGCCACAACAACCAACCAGCCAAACATTAAAACATCTGTGCACTGACTGAAACTTGCACAGTAATTAAGATACATTTATCTAAAAGATTTATTTATATATAGTTTATATTCCTCTAAAATGCAGCAAGTTGTGGAAAAATACTGGCTGACCGGGTGGGCAGTACTGTATTTTCCAGTATTGTATATAATGATGCCATCCCATCACCCTTTCACTCTTTAAATAGAAGGCCAAACATGAGGATTTGAGAGTTTTTTTTCTTGACTGACTTGGAGTCAGACTGCAGTCTAAGGTCGGTAAGTGGTTTGGAGATTTCTACAAACTTGAGCAGTCAATTATCTATCATTGCTTGGTCAATTTTGCCTTCTAAGTGGTCACATTGTCCTCCCAAAATAAAGTTATGTTACTCGGCCCGCTTCTTGGCAAGCAAACAGATCACGATACCATTAGAGCCTCAGTTGTGGTATTCAATTCAGATAACTGTGGGATGGTAAGTAACTGCACAACCATTTATTGACCAGACACTAGAACCTGGAAAGATGAAACTGACGGGAAAATAGTCAACAACGATGCAAATCTTAACCACAAAGATGCTGCCTGTGAGAGATGCCAGCTCTCAAAACCTGCAGATTGGCTCATCATTGATACAGCTGAGCAGCGTGTGAAATCAGGCTGCACCAAAAGTAGCAGCTGGATAATTTAAGGAACAGCTAACCTCAAGTGATCTGACCCCTAAAAGCAAGTTTGGGCAGACTAAGAAGGAAAGAGAGGGAAAACTTTGTCACGGCTGCCATTCCAGACAGTGGGTCAATGTCATAGTGATGTGTTAATAATAAATACACAAAGGTGATAAAGGTGATGAAGCGATCGCACCAACTCAAGGAACGTTTGGGCATCATCATCATCATCATAGTAGTTTTTCCCCAGAAGATAAATCCACATTGGGTTCATCATGATGGCTCCACTTCAGCAATATGTGCTCAAAACCGAACTGAATAAAAACAAATTATAACATCTCCTTGCCTTTAAAATTACCTGTAGTGTTTATGGACCATTCAGCAGGAACTTTCCTATAAAAAAAATCTTCATATATCACTGTTAAACAGACTATTTAAATGACCATGACCTCCATGGTTCATGATTGGTTAGTTTTAGGCCCAAAAATAAGCTTAAAAGGAAAAGGTTAAAATGATTTGGGTTCAAACAAATATTGCTTAGTCTGGGAAAAGTTTCAATGTTATTTCAATGTCTAAAAAAAAGAAAATCAGTGGGCTGGGTATGGAAACATTGAGGTTCGGGTTAAAAGAAACCGATGCTGATGTTTGCAGGACAATAAAGCAAAGACTGTTCACTGAATTTGGGGCAGACCCCGACTTTTTATTGTTGTATGATCCATATACGAGTTAAACTTCACTACTGACCAATGTGATGATCAGACAAAAACGAAGAGAGAACTTCTGCAAAGAGAAAATGTTGAAAAAGACTGAAAATCAGGTGTTTTTATTTTATTAACTATTTATTTAATCTCCGAGTGCTTCAACTGTGCATGTTATCCAAAAGCCACAACACTTTTATTTCTGTCCTTTCACACTGGCGTGTCTTTCACAGCATAGCATGTTCAAGAGCAGCAGAAACCCATTAACGGGTGAAGACTTACAGACAGTGAGAAGAGTTTACTTCTGTCAGGGCTAATAACATGGCTGTGGTTGTGCTTTCCTGAAGATATGCATCTCCAAAAAACCCCATTTTAAGTCAGCTGCCTGCAACTAAATTACTAAAGGAAGCCGAAAAGAGGAGTTTTTAAGGCTCCTCTCACAGAACTTGTGCTCGACTTACAACTGCTGTCATATGAACTTGCCTGATATTTTACTCTGGTAGGGCACAAACTTCCATTTAAGGTTTGAAAAAGTCAGCTTCCAGTAATGCTTTCCCCGCAGAAATGCCGTTAACCCCAAATCATTCAGGCCTTTTCTCTGTAATTGTTTGAGAGAGTGCAAACAAGCTAGATTTGGCTCTCCACAAAAAAATAAAAATAAAATGCTGGGACACGAAATTATATTACATGAAGCTTCCTCTTCACTTTCAAAACTGAAGTGGTAGGAGTCGTGTTCCTCATGCAGGCTGCAAAAAAAACATCTTTATGTCACTTTAAAGCCTTTTTTATGCCGCAGTGCTCAATATCATGAACTAAACAAAACACACATGGAACCTGCTCATGTGAAAAGGACTAATTAATTACAGAAAACACATTTGACAGGAGCTACTAGCCCATGTAAACTAATATTTTTTTATCAATATGCACGTCT
>JBAJHX010000067.1:20484828-20510186 GCA_037176925.1 Amniataba percoides | reverse complement strand
CTCTAACTGCAGGGAAAAGAAGCTCAAAGTTGGTAAAGCGGCACAGAAACGGCTGAATGGCCAAGGTCCTCTTCTTCAGGCTACCGAGGAGCTGCAGAGCTCTGTTAACTTGTGTGTCTCCAACACGACAACAACACTTCCCTTTTGACGACCAAGGCCGTCAGCACATCTCCTCCACTGACCCTTTGTGTGGCGCCGCTTTTCATTTGCTACGTCAGAGCGAGGCCTGTAGCATGCTGATTCATTTCGATGAATACAGCCGGCGGACAGAAGCAATGAAACGCTTACTTTAAAGGTGCAAACATCTGTCCGCCGAACACCCACACACACATGCAATTACACACATTTAAAATTGAAGCAGGGACACTGAACAGTATATTGCACTTCACAATATATGCGGCCAAATGATGGCAGCTGGCCTCGAATCAAAGTGTGACATTTTTTGACAAACAGAAGCGGGCTCAGGCAGTTTCAGTGTCTCTGAAGGTGTTAATGTAGAGCTGCATGCTTCGAAAACACACTTTGTCACTTCAGATTTAACTAATTTTGTAGCATCTCAGTGTTCTCATGGCTCATTACCTTTGGCATCTGCTGCTGACTTTGACCTTCATACAAAAAAAAAAAATGGACCTGAAACACAGAAAGACTTAAAGGCTAAGATTTGGCCTTTTATTGGTTCATCTGTAAAGTGTTTTTTCAATAAAATAGAGTATATATGAAATACTTTGTTTATTTCTTAATTATAACTTTTAGTTTGATTATTAAAGCTCGACCGAGGATAGAAAAGAGTCACTGTTTGTCCTAAAAAGAGATACTCATTCAAAAAGATTTATTTTATGAATAAACAAATAGTGAAAGAAATTGTAAAGAAAAGAATAAATTCTCGGCTCAAAGTGTGACTGCTTGACGGGTGTAATTTCTGCCTGGAAGTACGACTGATTCTGTTAAGACAAATTAAAATGACATTTTATGGCATTCAGAAACATCATTTCATTTCAGATGCTGAAGGAATCTCCAAAATGTGGATCCACCTCATGTAGTGCATCCAACAGTCAGAGCTACAGCACGTTCTCACCTCCTCTTGTTTGAACAGGAACTCAAACAGTCTGGATGACACGACGTTACGGCGCTCATCAGAAAGTGGTGGTACGAACATCAGTATCCGCCAGAGGCAGAACTCTAATATGCTGCTGCTCAATTCAAGATCTGCCAATACTATTGGCAACGCATCATCTACTGGAAAATTTAAATGTGAATAATCTGTATCAATGTCAGGAATCCCAGATTGGTCTATTCTCAGTGAAAGCAGAATGATATGCATCGGGCTCTGTAGCAGCACAGGATTCTTTGCCAAGGCTGGCCTGCGTCCCATTTTGCAGTCGCGGCCATGTAAGCGCAGGATATAAACCCGGGATGAAGGGGTGGGGGTGGCTGCACAGAGGGTTTGCATGCTTGAATTAGTGCAGGTTCCCATCAGCCCCCGAGAGTGCTGGAGCGAGCTACCACACATGTACAATCGCAGACTGAACAACACACACAAACACATACAAGCCCGCTGACACTGTTGGCACAGTATCACAGCATCTCCAGGCAGCTTTTTTGCCTTTTTTCTTTTTTTTTTCTCCCCCCCGTAATGGACACATTTAGACATATAGCGTGCACGCAGATGCACGGTTGAAAAATGGCATCTCTGTATTCGCTCTCACCCACAGCTTTTCTCCCTCTGAGCAGACTAAATGCAGAGGAACTCTTACGTAACTCCAGCTGTTTCCAGCGCTCGGCTCTAATACTCCATCAGAGGAAGTCACATTCAGCTGAGCGCCTTCCACCCTGGCAGGGAGCGACAGCACCGGGCCTGCAGCTACTGTCACCAACAGCCTTCCTTCAATTTAGTGCCATGTCGACTTCATGAATATTTCCCGCAGTGGTGGTGGCGGAGAGGCATTTGGCCCGTTTATGATGTGATCGTACTCGGTTAACATCATAATCGTGGAAAGCAAGAGCGAATCCCTGTTACGCAGTGGAGTGATAAGCACAGCTGAAGGAGGTCCAAATCAATGGGAATGGCATTTGGATAGATGCTGATTTTACGAGGAGTTAGTCACTTAGCAGGTTTATGGTGGATTGAAATTCACGCCGTCTTCTGGCCATAATATAAAGATCATTGGCTTATAAAGAGGACTTCACCTGGGATTACACAAAAATACACTTTAGCCTGCTCTGTTGTATTTCTTTGTGTTATTTACTTAATGTGTGCTGTGCATATTCTAGAGTATCTGTGCACATTTTTGCACACACACAGGCTTTTTATGCATCCATGCATCTGTGTGTTTTTAAAAAAGTAGAAAGGTAAGTTAAAATCACAAACAGGGAAACCACACACACACAGAATCTGTGAATCTTGAGTCTGATTGTTGTCCAGTGCACATGCAACAGAGATTGTTAATGCAAAGCAAGAACGCTGGCTTATCAGAATTCAGACTCAGAAAGACGATGTCGCTCCCAAACAGGATGAAAGAGCAGTTTTGGTCACAGAGCGGACGAGAGCTGGGAACGTTGATACCACACTTCTGTTTATCAAACATAATGCCAAATAAAAAAAGGCATTATGCAAAAATATAGTGAGTGGTGTTACAGCGGTGTTTATGTTTTTTCACGGCATTGTGAGACATTATGAGCTGTTTGGAAGCCTGTTGAGACTCTCCTCGTCTTGACTTGGGATTTGAGTGTCAACTCTTGAGACTTTTTGTACTCACGGCTTGCAAAAACAACAGCTTGGGACCAATTCTGCCGCCGTTAGTGAGTGATCTAATTAGGATGCAGAGAAGAAAAATGTACAGTGGGGAAAAACAGAGATACAAAGAGCCCCAGCGTGCAAGAGTTGACAGTTTCTTCGTAAGTTGTTGACAGTCAGTGAACTCTTTGTTAATAATCTGAGACAGTAAAACGCGATGTGCTGACCCGTGGCAGCATCACACAGTTAAGGTGATCGGATGTTATACTCTAATATGTTAGCAAGCATATAAAATGAGACTCCCAACATTAAGGTTTTATGATATTTAATCACATTACTGCCTCATTGGAAATTCAATTACTGTGTTCACACAGCGAGCTTTATAATAGTAAAGGTCTGATTTACTGCTCAGGCCTGATATTATTGCACATATGCAAAAGAACAATACTAAATATGCCTGATACTGCATAAATAGGGCTGAGATTGTGATATTGCCACAGCAAATAACAACCTGAAGCTCAAATTTCTTGTTTGCTCCCCTGCCCGGCACCATATATCCCCCAAATGACTGGAGTCTTTTAATTGACCTTACGTAGCAAAGTAAAGTGGATGATTAGTTGCCATCGATCTGAGTCCTCTCGCGACACTCGGTGACATTTCCTCCCTTATTCTGCTTTATGTTTTGCATTGGTTTCTTTTCCTTTTTTTCCTCCCTGTCAGGGCCCCACAGCTGAGTGAACATTCAGCAAAAAGCTAATATCACCACACTAATGCAACCCTTCATCTTGCAGCTCCACCCCTGCTTTTTTCGTGGCAGCGGTGCGGACTGTAAAAATTATGGATTTCCTTGCAAATGGAAATGGGGAAAAAAAATAAGCCGGGGAGAAAAAGACAAGGAACAGAGGCCCCGGTTGACTTGAGAGAGTCTGGGGGCCCCTGAAAGCTGAGGTCTTGGTTCTTTACAGATTAGAAGATCAGTCCTCCCAGCACTTCCCCTCAGGGCCGAGCAAAAGGAGAGCTGTGGAGGAAAAGCTTTTATTCTGATGCAGCTCTGCCAGCGTTTCCATCCCAGAGCTACGGATGCTCAATCTCCTCTCTGAACCAGCTCCCAAAAAACAGGCTTTTCTGCTGTAATGCAGACTAAATCTCTAATTACAATTTTGGGCTTGAGTAGCAGAAGTCATAATTATGGTACCTCTTATTATGCAAATTAATTGACTGATTCCAAAGAATTAATTACCTCTTGTCCCAAGTTTGATTAGCAAATGAGAGTTTCCGGCTTTTATTTTGATTTGGTGTTTGGATTTCTTTTTTTCTGGTGGAAAGAATGGGATAATAAGGAAACAAAAGGTGATGCAGATGCAACATGCTGGATGAATGAGAAATTGAATGGGATATTTACTAAGAACTACAACAGATGAGTCCCTTTTTACTATAGGCAGTTTCTGCACACATCAGACAGCTAAATGTATTGTTTTTAGGACAAAATGTTAGAAAAAAAGAGGACTAATTTTGAAAAAATGGAGGATTTTAAGATTATAAGACACTGGGATTTTTTAAAATGAGAACACTTAATAAAGGCTGCACTTGGCTGAGAGTCATAATTACATTTATCCCCATACATGCAACAAGTATAAGTGTATGAAAAAAGAAATAAAGTATTTAAAGTCAACTCATTCTAAGAAAAAGACTGGATAACACATTTTCTATAATTACCAACTTTGAATAATGTTCATTTTGAGGCCTCGTAATCACAAAATGACACGACAATGGCTAAACTGTGAGGACACACGTGTCGGTAAATCTTAATATTTCGACCCACGTAACAGTATTTTGGGAAAATTCAATTTCAACATGACAAAGGCCACGTGTACAAAGCCAGGTCAACGTATCAATGTTTGTCATACTCCAACCTAAAGCCCATCCAACAGCTTTCAGTTGAACACAGACTGCGAGCCAAAACTTATCGCCCAACATCAGCGGACGACCTCGGTAATGCTCTTGAAAGGGAGCAAATCCCACCAGTCGGCTTCCAAAATCTAGTGGAAAGCTTTACCAGACGAGCGGAGGCCATTACAGGAGCAGATTAATGTTGAGGAACTGAGCTGTTAATCATCAGTTTTGGGTGTCATTTGAGCGTCCTGAAACTTTTGGCCATGCATCGCAGACATGTTTAAGGAGCTGTAGACGCTCTGAATAAAGCATGTGGTCAATCACATCTGCCTCCCAGCTCGAGTCTAAGGATGAGGCTGCGATGTGCCTACAAGTGTGTATTCAAATAGAGCTGTATCACCTCACCCTCCTTGACATTTTCAAAGTTAGCCCACCTCCAAGAAAGCGTGAAACGAGTGGTCCTAATCCCTGCCTTAGCTCCGACTCAGTGCCTCCGGTTCATCTCCAGCAGGATTCAAAACAAAGGGCTGGCAAATGAAATGCATGGGCAGAGAGGGAGCGCACAATGTGGTCCACCTGAATAGACTGAAATGAACTAGTCTTGACAAAGCCAGGGGGATGAGAAAAGGTCCCGTCAAAGCTCCGAGGCCTGATTTGCCTTAGTGAATGAGAAAGCTGGAAACTGCCAGACCCTTGACTTGTACCTGCGATTCGCCAAAAAAAATGAGACACATGCTCTCCATTCTTCTCCAGTCATTATCACTAGATCACAACTGCAGCAAGAATTAACAGTTTAATTGGTTCTGTTAAACAGACAGAGACAGGCAATATAAGAACCATTGAGCTGAATTCAATGAAGCGCCGTCTTCAGTGTGTGAACAGGCGGACAAGGTCAGCGTTCAAAGTCTCAGTAATAATGCAGGTTGCAAGGAGAATAGGTAAGTGTCAGACCAAAACAATCCAATCCATATCACACATCAGCATCAGGCCTTTGGGTTTGTTTTGCAATAAGCTTGCAGTTGTCATTGGCAGGGCTAATTATGAGGGCAGCAGCTATACTACAGGATAAATTTCCACATAACAGAACCCTAATTTTGTCTGTCAGGCATTTAAATTCTTCCTTCCTATGGAAGATAACCGGAGCATACGAATAGCAATTAAATGCTGCTCAACTTTGGTGAGATTACACTCCTGAGAAAGACAGCCAATAAGAGCAGGTTTATTGCCTCTGAGAAGGAAGAAGAAAGACAATTTGGTAGAAAACAAGAATGTTGCAGCAACTGCAGTCGTATAGAGAGAAAGAGTCTGAACCTTTTAATTTTAGGGACCAAATGTGTCAAAACTTTCATCACTTTTGCAAATTTGAACAGCTGCTAACATGCTGTTTAAGTATATACGGTATAACATAGACTGGCTGCAAAGTGCTTTAAGCAAAGTGCTGCAGAATGAGATCTTGCAAATCTCAGGTTTGGCTTTGGCTTTTTAAAGCAGATGCTCTTTACAGTGAATGACACAGGTATATAATGCACAATTGTTCTCATGACTTCAGCAATAAAAAAATATTAAACAATCTTCAGAATTGCCAGAAAGAAAAAGAAACACATGGAAATAAAAGTCCCAAAGGCACAAATATGACAGATTGTTATATATATATATAATATATAATAATTGTTATATATATATATATATATATTTGAATAATACAGTATGTCTCGGGATTATTGAGAACAATGCGTGACAGAAACTGACCTGAGACACCTGAACATGCAGCTCTTTAAAGTGCTCAGTCACAGCAGATAGTGACACAGCAAAATCTCACCTCGATCGACAGGCGAGAGCATTGACGTTGGACGGTGCTGCTGGATTATGTTCAAGGGCAGCGTTTAACATTCACTGCCAGCGTTTTAAAAGTGAATGTAAATCATGAGACTCTGAATAAATCTGAACATAATTCCTTGAGATAATATGCAGGGAAATTAATATGCATGCCCTTGCAATAAAAAGGTGTTTCCAGAGGCTAAGTGATAAAGTCACTGGATGCTGGTCAAGCAGACGCTGCCTATATAAAATCCTAGAATATGAAAAAAAGACAGCAGCTGATGACATCTGAATGCTTTGCAGCTCAAAACGTCACTATGATAGTCATGTGGAATACGGCCTGAATCTGATAACTTTGAAATATTTGCAATTTTGGACAGAAACCAGAGCAGCACAGCAAAGTGGCTTTCTAGTAGGTGTAACAACAGTGTGGGAATATCTGTCTTTTTCAGCGTTTCAGCAGTGTAATACAGGGGGAAGACTCAAGATTGTTTCGAAACAGAACTTGAAGAAACAAAAAGCTTAAAAACATTCACACTCAAGTTGGAGTTTCATCCCCCGGTGAGCAGTTAGCTGGTATTAAAAGTCACACAGCAAAACTCCTCAGATGTCAGTTTCCGGCTTTTCTGTCTTTTTCAAACTAAACCACATCCACGCGAGCATGTGTACGCCTTCTCACTTGGACGATGTTTATCTTGGTTTTTGTTGGTTTTTGGTTCCTTAGAGATTTGGAGATGTTCTCACTCATCTCACATTCACTTCCCACACGCTCACAGAGACGAACGTTGTTATTTCTTGCAAAGCAAGACTACCCAACAACTGCTATATTTGACTTTTCACACAATAAAATACTGCTTGACATTTGCTTTCAGGTGGTTGTGACTCTTTCCAGTAGGCAGGAGATGAGTGAAATGTGATCAGAACGGGGGGGAAAGTGGTGGGGTTGCTGTGGAAGGTTGAGCGGAGTCGTGATTGGATTGAAAAATGTGTTTTTCATAACCGTATTCACGCAGAAGACACTGAAATGAAGACTGTGCTTGCTGGCTCTGTGCTCATAAATCAGTGATTGTGTGTCATTAATGTATAAGCGCACAGTAAATGAGATTCTGCTGCGTGGACTGTATACATACAGCATGTTAGAGCAACAAGCCACCTTTCCTTCTATAGGATTTAAGTTTATCAGGCAGTCCTGCAGAGGCAGACAGCAGGGGACGGGGAATGAGTTTTACCTTCGACATAACCCACTCTTTCACTCCTATTGTTTGTCCCCTACCTTTGAAAAGACGAGGCAATTTCCTGGGCATGTGCACTAAGGTGATATAAGTTCACTTGGCAAGATGGAAGGACAGAGGAATGAATTCCATGTCATTGTATGAAAGAGTTGCAAAACTGAGCAAAGGGGCGTATGCCAGGTTCAATTTTAAATTTCCCGTCTTTTATTAGTATATTATATCAGATTTTAAACGCACCCACCACCTCCACATATTCTGATCTGATTTGCATTTGCTGGTTTTGTGCTTTGCTGATGATGACAAAAAAAAAAAAAAAAAAAAAAAAACTCAAGACCTCCACCGTATTAACCTGCTGTCTTGATGCATTTAGGACATACTAAATTATGACTAATTAATGCTTTGGATGGAGATGACTGCGCTGAATACTCTTTTCACTCAATAATTCATTAATTTTGTTTTAACTGTGCCATGTCTTTGTTCTTCACTGCATTAAAAAACACAGAATTTCATTCATGGAATAAATGAGAACTTACTATGCAAAATATTTTCCTGTCATTCAAGTATTTTTTATATCCAGCAGCTGAGTAACAAAAAACATCAGCAGCATTGTTGTAAGTAGCACATAATTTTGTGGTAAAACACATAATCTCACCTTTAAGGCTCTTTCTTAATCTGACATTTAGCTTTTCTTATGTAGCCTGGCAATGAACAATCCAACATGATGCTGGGAAAAAACAAATCTCTTTTTCTCTTTTTTCTTTTGTTTAATATCGACATGGATGTGGATATCCATGCCTGCTGATTTTTGCACATTTACTGAAGCTAGCAGGAGACTCAAACTCTCAGGACATTTTGTCCTGCCTTTTTTTTTTTTCTCCAAGTCAGTAATTTTGCTCAACACCTCACCTAATGACAGTTCTGATGAGCACATAAACACAACCTTGGTTTCCGCGGTTTAGGAATCAAGCTGCAAGGTGCGCATGCCGTTATCGTCAGACCTCTACTTTTAGTGGTCTGGTGCATCTCCAGCTCCTGTTAGGTCTGGATCAATGCATGGTCAATCCTTTCCCTGAGAGGACGTATCGATTCGGTTCCTCAAGCTGACCAACCTCTAATCTCTTGAAACGGTGTGGTGCTCCGCCTGCTCTTTGGAGACACTGTATCCTGGCTGAGCCGAGGTCTAGCGCCGAGCACAAAAATACAACTATGTCAGAGAAATCTATTAACTGCTGCTTTGATAGTCTGTAATGTGAAACGTGTTCGATATCAAATACACGGCCTCCCGCAGCAGGGGTTCAGCCTGCGCCGAGTTCCCATCAAATAGTTTTGCACACACGGAGAATGGCCGGCTTCATCCAGTATCATGCAGATTCACAGCAACAGAGAGTAAAAAGTTCTTTTCCCTCACAAGGAATCGTCCTTTGCAAAACTTTGCGTTTTGCCAGAGGCGTAATTCTCTCTTCTGATAACGCTGCTTGAATGTCACCAAATGGTCACAGTCACTGAGCTGGATGTGGCGGATTTTAGCCAAATTAGTGTTAATTGCTACTATTTTTGCTTCCTTTTTCACCACGCTTTTAGACATTTAGGCGACACATCTTCAATTCTTTGATCTCATAACAAGACTGAGTTAATGTCTTATAATAGGTCTCTGAAAGCTGACATTAGATAGAGGGAGAAAGTGAGCAGCATCATGCTAATCAATGTGTACATAGCACTCCATTTGGGTTGAGAGGGAACAAAAAAGGAAATAAATTAGCAAGTGCTAAGCATCACAGCTCAGGCCATATTTCTGTCAGCTGGGATAAGTTTACCATAGTGTGAGCGAAGCCACAGTGTCTTGAAAATGATTAATATTTGATGAAGGCTAAGTGCAGGGAGGGAACCGTAAGGTTTAGTTTGCTGTTTGGGGAAGTGTGAGCAATTGTATGTGACGAGGAGAAAAGGTCAGCTTTGTTTGGCATCAGTGTAGGTCACAAAAGACAAATTTTTCACAGCTTTTGTTTATTGGTGCATTCATAACAGCTATCTTTGTAGCAGTTTATTTCAAATCTGCCGGGTTTACTTGATTTTGTTCTCAAATCTCAGGCAAAAAAAGGGAGGGTGAGCTATTGTCTTTATGGAGCTGTTCATCATGTGGAAGGTCCCTTAGTTCCAGTGAAGGGAAATCTTGATGTTACAGTACAATAATATTTCAGACAATGGCGTGCTTCAGCCCAGTTCAACACCAATGGGGAGAACTGTAACACTGCCCCTTATCGCCCGGCATCAGCAGCCAACGTCTCCAACGCTTTGGTCTGAATGGGAAGCGAATCTGCAGCCAACTTCAAAATACTGTGGGAAGCCCTCCTTGGAAGAGTGGAGGCTGTTACAGAAGAATCACTACCAGAGGTGTTTAAATGCCACGTTCAGAGATCACGAATGGACATTATGTTTAGACATCCATTTATCTGTAGTTGTTAAAGTGTACAGCATAATGTAGTTAGTATAGTGTATGTGAAGCAACCTCTGTTTGGTTTTTGGTTGTGAAATATTAACCATAGGATATGGATTCATATTTAATGAACAATTCTACATTTTAAGTGATGTAGTGTATTATTGCAATGACACGCCGCGCAACCCAACAGACCTTAAAATAGTTCATCAGCTGGCAACAGTACGGAGCCTATTAGTAATAGATTAATTTCAACCTGGGGAGGAGAGAAGTCGGCCTAATCCGAGTCATGCACGAGCCAGGGTACGGTATCCAAAAGCTGCTCAAAGCATCTAAATATGGAAGCAGTGGGATACTGAATGTTTGGCTTTGCCCCCCTAGTAGATTTCTATATACAGTCAATGCATTAATACACACTGTTCAGATTGGGTAAGAAGTTTCTGCAGCAGTTTGTGGAGATTCGAGGAAGTCAGATCACACACAGTTGACGTCTGAGATTTCTTTAAATGTACTGACTGCATGGTAACAGACAATAATCAAAAACCTACAGGGAGCTTTTAAATAGACAGGCTCAGGTTTATAACTTAACTTCAAGCGTGAACTAATTTTTGCATCACAAATTGCATGAGCTGTTTTATATAACTGAATACAAAAAATAGTGACGCTACCCAAAATGAACACGCACATGCAATTTATCTGAGAGTCTGCTAAGGGCCTAAAATATAAGGGCTGAGAAACAAAACTGAAACCTGCTAACAGCTTTAAATAGCTGTAGATCTCATTGTTAATTATCAGTGTGATTGGCAATGGTAGCAACCCTTAAATATTCTCTGGTTCAGTGTTACTATCAAAAGAAAAAGTCACAGTTTTACACAGCAGTTTATGCATAAAATAAAGATTGCCTCTCCCAACAGCAGAAGAAATTATGGCACTGCTGTTAAACAGAATGAAAAGCTTGTTATGTTAAAGAGAAACAGGCAGTGATGCTACAGTGTGATTTAACTGAGGTTAGTTTTACTTGTGAATTATCTGGTAACACTTTCCAATATGACACTCTTCATAAAGGGTTTATGAATCATCCTTTTTCTGTAGCATAGAAAATGCTGTAAGCTTTTAGAGTTAGTGGTTACTGTGTTTTCCTTGCCGTCGCTTATGGCTGCAGGCTATGCATACGCATGCATTCACAGTCAGGTGGTGAAACCAGCGTGAAGAGCTGAGGCTGACTGATGCACTATTTATTCCATGCAGGAACATGGTGATGCTACACTGATGGCGGGGCGAGTAGGGAAAATTACCAGGCAGCCTCTCCACAGGCCTGACTGATTATTCTCAAAGACTAGCCTGGGTGCACCATAATCCCCTTGTTTCTGAGGGAGGGGGCTGATTGTGCTGTCATACATGCAGAAACTTTAATAAAACAAAACTTCAGAGGAAGCCTGCAACGTGGGGGCTGCGCCAGGCTGTGGGGAAGGAAACCAGGCATGAATAATCTGCCAGTGGTCTGTCCTCTTTTGAAGTAAGAATACAGATGGCTGCCATCAAAATATATCACATGATAAGAATCCACATTTATCGACTGCAGCCAAGTAAAACCAGCAGGTGTTTCATGACAGGTGTAGTATTTGCATGCAATAATAAAACTTGTACATACACAGTAAAAGAAAATGCTGAAAAATGCAAAATGGGTGCAACATTTGAGTACTATATTCCTCATTTTGAAAACAGTATATAGATTTAAACACTTGCAGTTTTTATTTATACTGTTGTTAGATCTGTAAAAAGTCTCCAAAAATAACTTACCATTCAGATGACAGACACATTTAGTTTGCTCGTTTTCAACAATCAAATCACCAAAAGAGGAACGAGATGAAGATTTGTTATTTTTACTTGATTAATGAATTAAATTATTTTTTGATTGTCACATTAGTCACTGATTAATTTGACAGAATCAGAAGGAGAAAGATGATTTTGAAGCAACTCCAGGGTTAGAAAAAAATCACTCTCCTTTTATTTTAGCATGTCGAATTATTTATTGCACTGTGCAATTTCCGTTAACTGATAATCTTCTTTCTAAAGCACTGAGAAATGTCATATGAAGAGCGCCGCGGTCGCACAGGTGTGGCGGAGCTGCTCCCTTGAATAATCAGAGCCAGATTTGACTGCTGTGAAAACAATTACTTCGTCTCCCCAGTTTTCCTCACATTTATCTGGTCTCATGTGAAATCCTGCCATTGACGACAGGGGACTCTGATTTCCACACCTGATCTTCAGTCTAATGTGTTATGTCTCACCGGTGTTCACAGCCACTGCCAGGATTTTAAGAAACACGGAGGTCCTTCAGATTCTCACAAAAAAAATATTCGGTTGGTTGTTTATGAACATACAAATTATAACTGGGATAACTAAGAGTCTAAATGCTGTCTCATTGCTCCCTCCACATGACCAGAAATAAACTTCTAGAGGAAAAATGCTGAAGTCATTATTTATTCATCATCTGATTGACCTAAAAATAGTCCGGTTCAGACACATCGAGTCAAACGCTGGGATCAGCATGCAGAACTTTATATAGCTCACATACTCTCTAAACTCTTTGGTACAGAAGATGCCTGGCTAAGTGCAATAAATTACTACATGTTCAAAACGTTGGATGAATTAAATGATGGGAAAGATTTGGACAGAGGCTTGCTCAAAGAAAAGTGTGTATAAGCACTTACTCTTCTTCTCTTAAAGCCGAGCCTTTTAAAACCAACGCTCCATGAATATGTTCAACAGCAAGGCCACGCGGCACCAAAAGATGGCTCACGACACAGTGACTGTTCAGGAGTGGGAACATCGCCATTCACATGCCGAAAGAAATGGATTTGAAAGTTCAACCCTGACACTGAAGGTCAACCTTTAGTGGCTAAATAAACAGCAGCAGCAAAACTACCCTCCCAAAGTTTCTGCTCCTGGCAAAACTTCCATTAAACAAAGTCCAATTGTTCCAACTGCTCATTAATTTCAGTGGGAGAGCCATTGTCACTCTCTAAGCCATGGTAAATTACTCGCTGGCACAAACTCAAAATCATATAGGAAGTGGCTGTGTCAGCTTTTGCGCTGAACACTGGTTCTTGCCCCAGCAGCTTCAATCTGTGCGGCGTTGCAGGAGTCTCCATTTGACTAATGTGAGCGGCGAGGGTACATCCGGCTTCATAAACTAATCAGAACCGACACAACAAAGTTCTTCATTCTGTCGACGGGCGAATAGAATCGGTGTCTTTATAGATTCATAAAGTCCCGTCAGGATAACAGGCTTTAATTCAGGCCTTAATTACAGACAGAATTGCCAAGGGTGCATTGAATTGTTCGACATTTCTGAATGAATACGCGTTTGATGCCAACCCGTGCCCGTTCTGTTAGAGCCGAGAGAAACAATCAATCAGCGTTTTCTCAATACGTTAAGCTGCTCATATTGTGGCAGAAAAATGGCTTTATATTCACAGAGGTCAGCTGGGGAGTTTTTTTGGCCAAGGGGAAAATTTGATTCACTTTGTCACTTTGGGAAATGTGTGTCGCATCGGGCAGGACAATAAAAGCATCTATACGTTTAAAAAACGTCAACACTCTTTAACATTCTTCAGTCGAGGGTTGGGCCCTTTGAAACTGAAATACCCTTGTTCCAGTCAATACTAGAGTTTCAGTACTATAACCATGAAATAAATTATACTTTACTTTTTACCTGAGAGAAAATGTGTTTTTTTTTCTCAGGTTTTTATCATTTAACAAAAGGAGCAGACGTTCTCACATATCAGAATGGTACGAAATGTCCTAACAGAATGACTGAATAAAAAATATTTTGATTCAGAAATAATTCAGAAATTATCTCACCAGAGGAGGGATCTGATGAGACATTTAACACCAGGTTTTAGCACTTGACTTCTTCAACAGTAAGTGCCAAAAGAAAGAGAAAGGCTGGAGACAGATCTGCTTTCCCACTTTAAAGACATCTGAATGGCAAATAGATCATTATAAAACATCATGTTAAAATACAAAAGACGTCTAAGGCCCTAAAGTAACTGTTTGAAGGTGAGTCTTTGGGACGGCCTATCCCAGCATGCACTGGGTGCAGGTGGGCAAACATCCTGGACAGTCTATCGCAGGCTCTGTTATTCAATCTTCATTTCAATTAGTGTCCTGTTGCAGCCATCTTCAATAAGCGAGGGGGTAAAGTAGGTGAGGGCTCTAAATCAAGAGCTCAATAAGCCCGTTGTCTGCTGATTAATTGTGGTCATTTTGATATTTAATTAAAACAACCATGCACTCAAAGGCAAAATTTCTCGGCCCGGTCTAGTGCTGCTTACTAATGAATCGCTGTCCTTAAATTCAATGTCATTTAAAAAATAAAAAATAAACTTTTGAAACATAAAACGTGCACACGAGGACACCAGAAGGACACCAAAGTGACATAAAGACTTTAAAAACTATTTTATCTGCCATTATAATATGAAACTAACACACTTGTCACTGATATAATTACCTCAGAACTTGTTGCAAACCACGAAAAAGACCATTGACAAGAATAGATTGACAAGATTTAGCAGAATATATGTTCACACTTGAATTCCCAGATGGCTTTTTAGGATTTCAGAAAATAAATCAGTTTTATGCTATCAGTGTTGTCCCATTTGATAAATGCGCATTATGTTACAGTCCTATAAGACATGCTGTGTTGGCATTACAATGCTTAGTAGTGGATCTTACAAATTTAGCAGTGCCGGACCTGCAGTCACAGTCTACTACCTTCTCCATTTTTCCTTCAATACGAGCCACAGTTGTCATTTTTCCAAACATTAGTGTGACAAAATAGAAGGCAGACTGACATGGCCGTCACACTTAGCCTTTGCTATTTTTGCTCCGAAATGACCCACCCTTGTCATCTTTCGGCACATTAGCGTGACAAAATAGAAAGGAGATTGAAGTGGCACCATCTGTGGATGACAGAGGACGCAATGAATTGATTTTTACTGTCTGATGTGCTCTTTCACACTGTGGATATTTTTTTTTTTATATCATTGACCAACCGCAGAATATTTTACCAAATTAAAAGACAATAATGGAGAAATGAATCACCAATTGATTACCAATTCGAGCATCTAACCCTCATAAACGAATATCATCTTGGAGTAACAACTGTTTTAACCTCGAGCGGATTGTAATTACGCTGTAAAATTGTTCACACCTCCGGCGCACAGAGAACCAGCAATCACATGGCAATTTGCCTTATATATTTAGGACATTTTATTTTATAGGAGCTCCTATGTGCTGCAGATGATTACAACACAGACACACCACACGTTAAATGTAATCAATTATGAACTTTTAAATAGTTTATGCTGAAACAATCAATTAAATTATTAAATATATGATAAGATTAAAATAATTTACCAAACATTTAGTGGTTCCGGCTTCTGAAATATGAAATTTTGTTGATATGTTTGTCCTTACTTAAACTTCTTTTTTCACTGTTATTCACATCAACATATGTTTTGATGCTCGTAATAAATAAACTTTTGCCTGTTAACCACCTCATAGCTGATCGATCAGAAAAAGAAGTAAGGCCCAATGGGCGCAGTCTTCACTGTAATCAATGAGACATATTGACATTTTGGCCTCCTTAAGTATAAACTTGGCACAAGAGCATATTCTTGCCCCACTTAACAGAAGCTTATGTCTTATAAATGAAAGAAATGACCTCTTATATGGAGGTATAATGGTGCTCCATGGCTTTCAAGAAGCACTATTAGAGCCTCCTAAGCTACAATTATTGGCCAATCATTCTGGCGTAGGAGGTAATATAATGTATATGGAGAAAAGCACCATCCTCCGCTGGCGTCACTCAGCAGGTCAGAGTTGACATGGAGGATGAACAGCGACGGGAACTCGCTAAGTGACTCTGTAGGTGGCGGCAAGCGAGAGCATTGTTTCAGATCTCAATTTGACGATCCGCAGGTTTTGGATCACGAACTGCTGAAGTCACCATTGTGTGTAAACTGACAAGGTCCATCCTGCTTGTGGTCAATCGTGTTTACAAAATTTTGAAAAAAATGCTGAGAGGGAAGCCAAATTGCGCATGTGGATAATCTTCCATACTGTAATTCTTCGACTGCGAGGTCTGCCTGCTCTGTTTATATGGCATGTAGTGCAGAGGGACTCCTCTCAGCTTTTAAAGGTTTTTCTTATCTGAATGGAGGGTGAGGGGATGTTATAAAGCACCAATGGGCAACTGTGATATTGGATTTTATAAATCACACTGCCTTGACTTGATATCAAGTCCGATTTGCATAAAGGTTCTCCCAGATCTTACTCATGGTCGACGGACCGGAATTGGACATGTTTGGCTTAATCCATCATTCCTGCGGAAATGCTACCACAGTGTCGAGCACACCTTTAAAGTGCTTTTGAATCCTGTCCTCGCCCAAGCAAAGAGCAGATACTCTGCGGCGTGACGCGGCCCCATATCGACGTTGTATCTGCTCGGATTAATCCACGCGGCAAGATAGGCTACTCCTTCTGAACACCAGACTGCTCGGTTATCCAGCCACCATCACTTTGATTTATGTTTATGAATCGAAAAAAAAGGCCTCGGCGTTTTTTTAAAAAGTGCTTGCAAGAAACAACCTGCAATTAACGAAGCTTTTCAGCTTTTCCCCTTCCCTATCATTATTTAATGCTATTGGTTGTGTTAGGTTATGTCATTTCAGTTGACTTCAAAATTACTATACTTGCAAAGTGCTGCACAGAGGTGAAGCTGACAACATTTACCTCCTCCCGAGTAAACACAATTTCATCACTGATCAATTATTAATGGAAAACAACAATGCCGACTCAAGCAGACAGTTTCGAAAGGTCAGTGGCCCCTGAAAAGGACAGATTCAGAATAAAACATTACTTCTAACTTTACACATGCTGCTGCATTGCAAGTGTTGTATCATCACAACCGAAGAAGAAGAAATGTTCAGATAAGCCAAGATTCTGTTCAGCAATCAGCAATGTAGGGGGAATTAGATGATCCTGGCATGTCAGGTTAACTCTGCAATGCCAGACAACCAATCAATACGCAGACAGTTTGCTAGACTCGCAGCTTCTCATCCTCAAAATATATTCTTATGCGGATTAACTGCTCCTTCACCCATTTTCATTTTCAGTTGAGAAGGTATTAATCTGACAGCCAAGTGAAGCCCAACAAATACTACACACTTCAAAGCAGCGGGAACTGCTTTGGAAAACCGGCCCGGGTTCAAACATTTTCTTTCATTCCCTTTTTCAGCCGGAGACACATACCCTTCCCATGGCGTTTCAAACAACTTTCAGTAAACCCTAAAATAAAGAGTCGCTCACTGATGTTCCAGCTGAACATTTTGGCTCGTTTAAAGCTGGATCCACTGCTTAAGTTGAGTATGTTAGGGCTGGGGGAGCAGGTAAAGCCTTGTGTAAATTTATAAGACCCACAACACATAAATCCACCACTGTCCTCTTTTTTTTTTTTATAAGTAGCTACCATCAATCTGTCACGATCGTGTTGTTATTATTTAATGATTTTTTACAGTCTCAGTCTGCCTCGTTTATTTCGAGTTCAGTCAGCGATGCCCTACATTTCACAGGAAGTCTTTCACCCCACCCCGCCCCCACACAGAGCAAAGTGTCTTTTGGCCGCAACGCATTTTGGACTGGTGGATGATTATAAGAAACAAACATTACTTATTAAGCTCAGAGGCTAAGGAGAACATCACAATGCCCACACACAGGCACGCTCCGAAATAACTTGTAATGGATAGACAACCATTTCAGAGTAACAGCTTGTCCTGAGGTCAAACTGCTAAAAGCCAAGACCTGGAAAAAAAAAAGGGGAAAAAAAAGCCTGAATTCCAAGAGTTGTTCCTCCATTAAAGTTGTGTGGGAGCATGGTGTGCAGGCACTTTGCTTTCACTCCCTTTGGTAGACAAATTGGTACCTCCTGCTGGATTTGATTTCTCCCTGAGTGCTTGTTGGATGTGAGTGCTGGAGGGGGTGGGTCAACAGAGGAACTTGCTTTTTTGGACTGCAACGAAATAAAAAAACAAAAAAACACAACCAGATACGATATGCTGCTATTATACTCCTGCGTATTTATATTAGAATAACTACACCTATAAATGTCCTTTATTGTAGGCATTTTTCTCAAAGAACTGCACATCTAGTTGCAGGAGTCAGTAAGTTTTTGTTTTTTTTTGGGTTGCTGTTCTTTGTTGAGGCATTTAAAATATTCATAATCTTTGAATGTGACTACATGCCGTCTTCAAGCACGATCGCAAGAGGACGAACGCAGTGAACTGGATTCAAAGTCTGTCAGATCAGAGGCTGATGGAGAGCAGGGGGCGGTTTGTCCTACTTCCTGGGATATTGTTGTTCCGGGGGCCTGATTAATTGTGCTCCAGGAGATAAACAAACCAACTGTACACCTATTTTCCAGTAAAAGTGAGACAGATGCCCAAAATGAAGACATTCAATCTTGTGAGCGGTTTTACACTGGTCTGATATTCCACATTATAGTCTTTATATAACTATTTTTTGATGAAAAGGTTTCTGTATTCTGTGAATCACTTCTTACAGAAAACATGGTAAAGTTAAGACTTACAGTATGAGTGATAATACACACAATGCTCCTCATTCATATCCACATCTAGCCACAGACATGCTGCATTTTACGGGGCCAAACGGCAGAGAGCCTTGGTAGCTTTCCACCAAAGCCGCTTTGTGAGTCAGGAAAACCCTGAGTTCACACTGAACATCCTCTTTACAGTCTTCATCAATGAGATGTTTGCTGCCAATACTCACTGTTCTAAATGGTGAGCGCGCTCGCCGGGCAAAAGACTCCCGTTTCTGATGCCAACTTGCAATTTCTGCTTTAACTCTGTTTTTCATACAGAACCTGACAACCTGATCGGGACCTAGCCGGCTCCATGGGATACTGAACCAAAAAAAATGGCCAAATAACTACTACATTGATGTATCACTTGATTAAATGAGTTTTAAAACTGCACTGGTGTGACTCACTGTTACGCCTGCAGGACGCCATGACAGGTAACACGACCATGATCACGTACCAAAGGAAACCTCGGACAATCATTTCTGCAGTCACTTGGGTCAATTAAAAAGAGCACTCACTGTTATATGTAATACAGCATAACCATAGATATAAAGGTGTAGAAACTGACAAAGCGCTGTCACTAAAATTATCCTCCATCATTTTGATTGATCAACACCATCCACTGTAAGAAGATCTGACACTGCAGCAAGAGCTGAGCCACATTCAATCAGAAGCTGGATGCAAAAGGTTTAACTATGATAAATATGAAAGTAATATGCTGTATAAATAAAAAAAAATAAATAAACATACTGTATTATGTGACGTCAATGATGATTGGAAAGAAACTAAATCAGAAGTTTTATTTTGTGGTACTACGGCATCATTTTCGCGTGAAACAGATTGTAATGCTGCTTGAAATTAAGTGGTACTTTAAAACCTAAAATCTAAAATGTCTGCACAAGGGAGGGTCCCATTGTTCCCGAGCAGGTAAGGTTTTTCCTCCTCCTCGTCCAACTAGGACACAAAGAAAATGAGACGGCGCGTTATTGTGCAGCAGTTGTCTGGCATCGGCGCGGGAAATATCAGTCAGGACAGAGTTACAATGGATGAGACAAAGGACGGGAACTGAGCACGGTGGGCACGAGTGATCCAGTTTCATGGGAGATGGTGTAAGAGCCTGAAGGGTCTCATCAGGAGCAAATTCACTCAAATGTAATACAAGCTGGAGTGTTATGTAAAATGAAAGATGGGAGAGCCCGGATCACTCAAGCCAACTGCGCCGCGACGGCTGATGCATACCTGTATTGTATTCAGAAGGGCATTCATTTCCCCTCCGATGATTACGGCGGAACACCAGCTGTATTGTTTATTTGGTTGAAAGCACAAATGATATGCATTGATTCCTTATTCATTCATTGTTGAACTCGGCATTGTATCTGTGAATGCGGGCAAAATGGGCCCAATTACAGCAAGCGATGCCTCCCTGTGACTCCACGGCAGAGCAAGATGATGAAGGCCTCAAACTGGGAGGAAAAGAGCAATCAAAGGCCACTTGTTGTCTTTTGTAAATTCAAAAATCGAAAAGGAAAACATTTCTCACTGTGACTGACAATGGTTCACTTGGGACTGCAGATTAGCCAACCATGAGCATGTATTATGGCTCACTCAGAGATCCTCCAGCGTCTTTTACGTTACGGCTGAAATTATATCAATTTATCACTTAGTTGAGCTGAAACATATATATAAAAAACACATATCTAATCCTTGTTTTAGTCACTTAACCATAAAGTATTTCCTGGTGCTGCTTTGTAGCGTTTCATATCACTGCTAATTGGAAATCACTGGGTCTTAATACTGTAGATCAGATTGGCTTTGGTCTTATGTGACTTGTGATCCGTCGTCATTACTGACACTCCACGCAACTAATTAAATCAAAACAGTACGACTGCCATATTTAATAAATACTGAAAGCATAATGTACACTTACAGATGTACAACAACAGATTCGTGTCATAGATTAAACTGGAGGCATTAAGAAAAATAAAGAGGGAGGAATTACGCCCGATGAGCTGAAGGGGGGCTTTTAACATTCGAGTGTTGAGTTTTACTGATGATACATTAACGCAAAGCAAAAACAGCAAAGTAGAAATAATTAGCGAATGACCTGATTCGCACAGCTGTTGATGTAAATAAAGGGCAGCGTTGGGACTTTTTGGCACTGAGATTGTTAATAACAACTACGCAACCATTTAAATGAGCATGTATTCAGCCAGCGGCACCAGAAACGTGGGAAAAAAACAGACAGGGGTTAAATTCTGCTGGGAAAACAATGCAATTAAATACATATTTTTACACACAAGCTGAATGAACTTCTGTCTTTCCTGATTTAAAGCATTAATCTGTTAAAACAGTCGACATAATCACATTTATATCACAATGAAAATTCAATCAAAGGCGAATTTTTAGCGAATTTCCAACATTTTCACAACGTAATTTTGTTTTGGGACAAATGTTTCTCTTTGTTATGTAACCGGATGTTTTTTTGTTTTTTTTCTCTTCTTGGCTTGTGATCATATACGTGTGTGTGTGTGTGTGTGTGTGTGTTATCCCAGTTGTCAGTGTTTGGTCAGGATTGCTTCCATGTGTCAGAGGCTCGGGGCAGATCCACCTGCCTGAGGCTGCTCTCTGATGTTGCCGGGGCTCCTCCTTGTGCTCCACAATGAAAGGCCACAGGTTTTTCTTTTGGGGGGGGGGGTTTCACATTGTTTCTTCATGAGAGAAAAGAAAAAAAAAACTCAAGTTGAGTGGAAATCTTTCTTTTTATCGTGGATCTTTGAGCCCAGATTGTGCATTTCCAGTTGACAGTTGACATCCTGCTGAAAATTAATTCAGCAGTTGAATGGCTGATTGAAAGAAGCCGCAGTTTGCCAATTTTATATTCATTTGATTATTATTTCGTTATTCAAAGATTACAATAAAGTTTTTTTTAAAGTTAGCCCAGGCAGCACTTTTAATTGGCTCTGACATTTTCAGACAGAAAGAACCTGAACTGGAGCCCTGAAGTGTGTCGCTCTTCATCAAACCCGACACAGCTCCACAGATTGAAGGAAAACATCAGCTGCACTCAGAGACCTGATGGGAAAACGAGACGAAGGCCTGGGTGCTTACAGGAATAACAAAGAATAATGCTGTGGAGGTCATGAAAATCAATAGCAAAATAATGACAATCTGCCCTGAAGTGTCAAAATAAAAGCTCTCGGCCAACGTGTGGTCAACTGCTCTGAACAAAATGTTTATCAAAACCTAAAACTGAGACAAAATTTCCACCTTTGAAACAGTCAATTCAGATAAATTAGTGATTCTTTTGTCAGATTAACATGATGTAATGTAAAGATTTTGGAAAAGAAACTGACAAGATAATTGAGAGGACTGACTTGACATGACAACAGGATTTCAGATCATGATTCATGATGGGTTCAGACTGAATGAAGTTTGTGAATGAATGTTGACTCGCAGCATTAAGAGTGTGTCACACTCATAGAAACAGCGAAAACATGTAGACAGTGAACCATGACAACAAAGCTCTTCTTTCCCCTCCAAACATGTTCTGGCCAAGTCACCTGACCTCAATCCAAGCAGTCATGTGTGTCCTTTGTTAAAGACCAGACTAAAAGGGAAAAGCTCTCGAAACAAGCGAGACGTGAAGACGGAAGCATTCCAGGCCAGCGATCGCCGGAGAGGACGCCAAGTGTTTGATGGTGTCTGAATTTGATTAGTTTAACCTGATTCAATAAAACTGTTTAAACTGGGAGAGTAAACCGTCAGCAGGCTGGACCGTGTCTGTCCTGACTTTTGGGGTTTTATATTTTTTTAAAACAATCTCATTTTCGTGTGCATGACGTAGCCAATCGCTGAGTGTCACCGGCGGTGACAGTTGAGCCGTGGCGGCGCCGTAACGCAGACGGACAGGAGAGAAAAGAGGCGAGTGATGACTAAGAAATACTTTGTTCAAAAAAAGAAAAAAGTCAATCCTGCTTAGAGATGACAGCTGCACTGACGTTATTTAGGAAAGAATATTAGCAGGCTCATTTCTGGCTGAATGAGAGAAGTGAAGGAGAGAAGTGTCAGAGGAAGGAAGTGCTAAATTATTCCCATATGCATTTATCTTAAATCAAAGAGGAGATTGTTGAACTGATGTGTAATTCCATCAGAACAGCATCACATAAGTGGGCTTCAACATATGAACATCTGTAGCTACAGAGAGGTTAACATGAAAACATTTACTGATTCGGATCTGTGGAGATCACAGGCTGAAGCCTTCATTGAGTTTCACATCTGACACCTGCGCAGCTGTGGGGGCACTGTTGCAGCAGAACTGTAGACTAATGTGAGTGTGGGGGGATGTAAATCTACCTCAACCAATGTGTGCCTTACCAGGCTTGTAAATGTGTGAACGATTCTCTAAATGTGGACTGAGATTTGTGAATGTGCGTAAGACTCAGCAAACGAGTATTCAGGATGTTGGGAGCAACTAGATTTATGTTAAAATAATGATCTCATTCATAGATATGTTCATGCGTCTGTAAATGCAAACGTAGATATTAATGGCTGACAGCATTTTGCACTAATTCGTGGAAATACAAACAATTTCCGCGTGTGACCTTTGCTCACAACCATGACGACTTGTCTGTGCAGCTCTGCAGCTCTGCAGCCTACATGACAGTCAGAGATTTAAAGCTTGAAAACATTTTGCAAACACTGATAGAGAAAAAGTTAAAAAACTCAAATTTATTCATCGTTCTGCTGCAATAATGGCTCCACATAATACCACACTGTGCACTGTACAGCATACATTTCCTTTTGTAGCAAAAGATTTTTTTTTTCAAAGCAATTAAAATAGTGATTTAGCATTGAGCTCCTAATAGTTGGGGGACTTGCAAGACACAGATTTCAGGAATGAATGCTCAGTAATGAAAAAGCAGAGACTGAGATGTTCTGACTTTTAGTTTCCAGTTCGGGTAAAGCTCCAAAAACTAAAAGACAATTTCTTTCCACATCCCCGGAGTTTGAAACACAGGCTTTTTGTTGTAAATCTGTGGTGTCCAAGCCCAAGCTGGGAGAACCAAAAGCTTCCAAAGAAAGCAAGAAAGAAAAGAAAAAAAAAAAAAAAAGTACCGCCTCTGACTGTAATGAGTAAACACATCTACCGTGTAAAAGCACTGCAGCGCTCCTTTAAATTCTGACTGGCTGGCTGATTTCTGCGCATTAAGTAAAGCTGGTCATGACATAAAGTGAAAAAGTGCTGTGTACACTACACGACATGTTTACTTTAATCCCTGAATAAATGCATGATAGCTTTTTTTTAGCGCCTTAGCTCCTTACACTCTCGTTCTCCGTCCTTCTTACCCCTTAATGCGATTTGCTGATTTCCTAAAACAAGTCTGGATTTTTCTTTTTTAGTGCGCGCTCGCTGGAGGCCTCGGCCGGACAAGACTCTTACGAGTGATGTTTGGAAATATTTGCATTCACCTCAGTAGCCTTTTGTGCATCAACATTATGTAAATGTGATCATAAATATTCAAACGTCAGTTGAATTTGACTCATTTCGCTTGTTTCGCAGCCAGATTGCCGAACTGTACTGCGCAGTATAATTTGATACCCGGACCAGTAGGGCCGCTTTCAGAATAGCAGATTGCAGCCCACGCCCAACCCTCACTTCCCCCCGACCCCCCCAAGCCCAAACCCCTCCAGAGATTTGGAGTCGGAGGGTGCTTACTTGACATCCCATCAGTTGGCAGCACACTAACAAGTAGGCCATAAACCTTTTTTCTCTCTTTGATTACACTAAGTGCACGGAGGCCAGATGCGACCCAGCCCAGTCATCTGTTGGCTTGCCAGCAGAGTCACTGTAGACTGGCGGAGGCAGAAGGAGGCAGGGGGGTGGAGGAGGAGGAGGGAAGGGGGGGGGTCACTCGGGGTCCCCTCCCTTCAGGAATAAAGCCATTGTTCTTCATTACAGCAGGAGAAGCTGCTGGGGGGTACAGAGGGAGAACAAGTCCATTTCAACACCTGTTTTCCATCACCGGGGCTCCTACCAGCTTGACTCGCAGCCAAAGCACTCTGCGCGAGGACTGAGTCTGACGCAGCTTTTCTTTGTAAACCGAAGCTGCCCGTAGGCAATGTTTTGTGCAGGTTCACAGTGATAACAAAAAAATGCCCATTTTCAGAGCAGGTCCGAGAAGGAGGGAAATAATTTATTTTTAATTTATTTTTATCAGGGCGGAAAATGTGTGTAAAACTGCGTTAGGTTATTATGTAAGACCAAAACTCTGCCAAAGCTGCAGCCATATCTGCACCAGTGGATCAGATGCAGCAGATATCTGTGATGATGTGCAACATGGATTCACTACAACCAGAAAAGGTGATAAGAAACATGCAGAGTGAGAGATGTGCAAAATACGGATGTTTTTTTTAAGTTAGAGATATTTTAAAATCTGCACAGGATCAGAATTTTGTTAAAAATATTAATGTTTTTCTACAAAAACTCTTCCTGCCTTCATTTTAGGAAGAAGAAGAATCCTTTATTGATCCCACTTGGGGAAATTAACAATTTTCACTCTGTTTATTGTACACACATTTTAC
>JBAJHX010000067.1:20438142-20470203 GCA_037176925.1 Amniataba percoides | reverse complement strand
TGTTAGAGCTGTCACAGCACACAGTTGGTTGCCTGTTGGCAGCAAACGTCTGTACTGTCACCGCTCCACGCTGATCACAATGTGTGTTGAACCACGTGATAATATTGTTTACTTATTATTGCACACCAGTTTTCAGCTCACTGTGTTTTTGTGACATGAAATATTGTGCTCTGATACATCCTGCTACAGCACTAATTAAAACCTGGGCCAGTAACTTTTAGGGAAAATCATTTCACTTTGGCTCATTACCTTTTCTGCCGCCCGCCCGAACACATGATGAGCAAAAGGTAGTGGGTTTTTTTTATTATTATTTATTGTTCTTCTTGTTTCATGACAATAATAACGTGTTGTTTCCAGAAAACAAAGTGTGGCTTTCTACATAATGAGATAATTAACCTGATGTTACTCATTATGACACATCAAAACCGGGTTAAGTGGAGAATAAATTATCATGGCAGCAAACACAAGAGTTCACAGTTTAATCAAGATGCTAACGCTGCCTAATATAGACAGAAAATGCATCTTGCTGTTTCACTAATGTTAGTTTAGTAATATTAAGCGGACTTTTATGACTGCATTTTGGACATCCATATTTATTTGGCAGTGGCCTTCGTGGTCTCAGATCTGAGATTCTGGTCATGGATGCCTTCTACCTTTTGAACCTGCTGCACCCACGTCTCTCCGTAGCCTCACTGTCAATATTTTCTGCACGTTACATAAATATGTAAAGGTGCACTCTGATTTAGTTCCCTGCAAAGCTTCTCTGCAACACATAATTAGTGCAAATGGTGACAGGCAACAGGTGTCGTAAGCTGCTTATCGTTAGTTGGACATCTGCTTCTGTTGGCGCAATTAATAATAATACAGTTTTTCAACGATTTGATTCTAAATGTGTGTGTGTCTGTGTACAACAGTAAAGCCAGGAATATATAGATGTAATGATAAACTGCAGAGAGAATAATTCATGTACTGTTGTGTACTGTGAGAGCTTTTACTTTTAAGAATTTAATGTTAGTGGTCGAGGAGGCCTCAGTACGTGTCAGTGCCTCCCAATGAATAGGTTAAATAATCTCTGCATCAAACATCAAGCTAAGTGCATGTTTCTTTGCTCTGTATTTGAAGAGAAAATGACACCGTTCAAGATGTACTATTGAAACATTTGTCAGTTCTTTGTATCCTCATGAGGAGCAAAGTACAGGTGAATAAGTGCCATGAAATGATTTTCTGCCTCTTTTTGTCTTTTTGATGTTTAGCGGTGTGCAGCTCCCCTTCGAACTTTGTAACGGGAGATTATACACCTGCTGCCAACTAAACTGCAGGACTTAAAAGGAAAATCCGCCCCCTGGATAATGTTAGTGCAAAATTTTAAATCCAAAAAGAAGTTATAACTCTTTGACACCGAGGGCCTGACACTCGAGCATGACCTCTGCCTTTGATGTTTCCACAGTCAGACTGCAGCTGAGCTGGAAAGATCTTGACGCCGTGTCACTGTGTCGCCTGCGTTTGGCTTTGTTATGCAGCAAACAGATAAGAGAGCCATACTGGTGATGTTTTAGAAAGAGACAAAAAACACTCTAGCTTCAGTACCAAAACAGATATTTCTTTTATATTTCTGACAATTTAAAAAGTCAAACCAACCAGGTCTGCATGACTATTTAACTCTTATCTGACGACCAAGTAGGGCTGTAAGTGTTGGGGTAAAGGCTGCATAACAATCAGCACAATTTGGACAGATATTCATTAGATTTGATTGGCTATTCTGGTGTCGATGCCGGACTGGGATTTCTGCCATTACACAATTACTATTAGCCTTAGCAAGACCTCTGCATAATTCAGGCCGTTTGCTACAAATCAAGCATATCACATGTTTGATTGCTGCTTCCAACGTTTTTCAAACCACATTTCACCACAGCAGAAAAATAAAGGCTTTACACTTGCTTGATCTGAGGTAAGTAATCACTTCCAGTGAATGCAGAGTTTATTTCTGCTGTTTTTTAAAGTGTGGATCGATCACTGTATGCTTTGGAAAGGAACTGGGATGGATTTAGGAAAGAGTTATAAACTACATATGATTTTGAAAAAGATCTAAATCATGCAACAAAACATGTGAATGGCTCTCTAATCACAAGACTTAACATAAATAGGTTTTTCAAAATTTGGAGAAATTTTAATAGTAAGAGGTTTGATTCCTTCTGAGTGACTTAAATTTGCTTTTACTTTGATTTTGATCAGTTGTGAAAACTCATAAACACTGAATTCTGGATCATTTGACTTCTCTTTCAGTCAGAAGAAAGTCAAATGGACTTCACTGGGGTATTCGAAGATGTCTCACCTCTCCCAACCTCAAGCAACTCTTACAAAATGTATATCAGTTGTAATTTGAATTTTAAAAAATGTAATTTGATCTTATATTCTTGTATAAAGCTGCCCGTCTTCATAAAAGGCTTCCTAAACACTGAGTCAAGTCGACTCCTCAGTCATGCCTTGTGAAACCATTTTATAAATAGCTCTGGGTGCTAAAAAGACACTCCTCAGTTTTAGATCACGCTCCTCTGAGTCTCATGGTGGTGTGCAAAATAAATGAAGAGGAATGCAATCAGCTCAAAACTGCCTCCAGATTAAAGCAAGTCCCTAAAGATGGGATCAGCAATGTACAATTTGACCCCTGAACCCATAATAATGTTCTGAAATCCCCAATGTAATCGACTACAAGGCCCTGACAGGTTGTTGGATCAGCACAGCTCTCCAAGAAAGTCACCACAAGGGCTCTTCACTTAATGAAATCTCTCAGCTTTCTTATTGATTTGCCTCAGGTACTTTGCAGTTGTGTGCAAAACAGGGGTTATTTGATTTGGAGTAAACACAACAATGTACATTTTTTCTCTTTCTTTCCTTTACTGTGGAGCGTTGCTGTTCTTTCCTTTCTGCTGCACTTTCTCCAATGCTCAACCGTTACCCCGCTCATATTTGCATTAATAAGACAACTTAAAATAGAAATCAATCATTTGCTTGAATCTGGAGGATTTATCAATAAGGCCAAGCTTCTATCTGCAGAGCGGGAGCGATCCAGGACAACATGGATCGCTAATGCTCTGAATTGGATTGTGCTTCGGTCGACAAAAGGCTGGTATTAAAACCTTGCATCAGATGAACTAATTTCTTGTGTTGTTTTATTGAAGCGTGCAAGGAGAACTGCATTAAAGGCATCTGACGTGAATTTGTAATATTTATTCATGATTGTCATGTGATTGCAGATTTTGTGTGTGTATGAGGTTTGTGCATGTAAGAGGATCAACATAAGTTATATTTTAAGAAAGAAACAAACCTATGGTGAAAGAATATAGCCTTTTTTTTAAACAATAATACTATTTTTTTATCCCCTTGACAACTTTATTTCTGTTCTCTAACTTTGTTTTGTAGTTTGATTTTGCCCTTTAGTATCCCATGTTGTCCGAGCACACAGAGAACTGCTGAAGAAACACAAAAAAAGCTTAAAATTAGACTGACAGTGATGCTGCTCCTGTGGGGAAAAATCTTCTTTGTTATGTCTGAGATCATGATTTAAACAGGAAACAAATTAAAGTCTGCACTCACGGAGATAAAACTGGGTCTCCTCTGTGCATGTCAGTGTTCACAATATATGTCTCTGTGATGCATTTTGATCCCAAAGCATGCAGAATTTACTATTATTACACAAACTGTTTACTGTACTGTAAATCCTCTGTTGGTTCAGAGGAGGCATTTGCTCAGATTCCCAGTGAATAAACACAAAGTTTGTTTACTTTGTTATTGCCAAAAGTGTCAGCATTAAAGCTGGCATCGTAAGTATTTACTTAAACTTTGAACAAATTGATTAGAAAGTTCAGCGTCTTTAAGGATGGAAAATCTTTAAAGGAAAGATCTGAGCAGAGAAGAAAAGCAGCCGCAGTGGCTGTTTGTGAGAAATTATGGAGCCTGTGGCAAACTCAGGTGTTCTCTATGGGCCCATCTCTGCATTAACAGTGATTAATTCTCATATCTTTGTGGGCCCTTTTCACATGAGGGGCCTGTATACTCAGATCAGTCACATTTGACACCACTGTGCCTGCTCAGAGACCCCCATCGAAACCTCTGCTCATTCACCACACCTTTACATTTCTCTTTGTGAACTCATTAAACACACAGGACACATGATTTCTTAATTAGTCGGCTAAAAAAACAGTTATTTTCTGGGGAGCTGCATGCTGGATCGACAATATGTGCCACATTCAGCTGGCCAGAAAGGCTTATCAAACAGCTTAGCGAATAACAAATAGCTTAAAAATCCTTCCAAAGTCCAACCTGACTGAGCATGCTGCTCCCTGTTGTGCTTTTTCTAACAGGCGGAGTGTTTTCAGATGAGGGAAACCAAGGCAGAGAGAGAGAAAGCGAGAGGAGGGGGCAGGCCAGAGTACCAGGACCACATACGTATGTTCCTCTGCCTCCTCTAGAAAGGCATAAAAGCCTGTGCTTGAAAACTTTGTGTGAGACACAATAAAAAAGAGGTGCACATCAAACAGGGATGCTAGCCCTCCTACGTTCAGCCGGCATATTTTAAGTTCATCGCATTAAATCCCCTGTTACGATGCATCCCTAGCAAGCAAAAAAAAAGAAAAACACCAGCGAGACTTTGGTTTGATGTCCTCTTAGTGATAGCACATGCGTCCCCTCTTTCAGCATGTCTAATGGTGTAAAAAATGTGACACGCAGACATGGCAGCCTGTCAGCTGGCAGCTGTGCTTTTGAAAAACTGGTCGTTGCTTTTGAATGTGCAACATTTTTTTTTTTTTCCCCACGTGTATCGCTGGTGCTGACTTTGTGATCAAAATGATGGTAAATGAGGTGCGCCAGGGGAGAAGGAGGATAGGTGAGGTGAACGTGTTAGTTGCTGCATTTCAGAGTCGGCGCAGAGAATGATGGAGATGGAGATACAAAGCTGGCAGCCACCCCCCCTTCCCCCCACCAACCCCTGTTTCCATTAGCATGCTCTTGGTGTTGCATCCCCTTTTCCCACAAAAGTACATATTGGCTGCTCAAAAAGGCACCCGAAGTTGCCAAATGACATCAGATGCTGATTTGCATATCAATATCTCTGCTACAGCCTCGTGCACTTCGGAGAGGAAGCTTCAGCTACATGTAACGCAGGAGGCTGTGTGACCACCACTGCACCATGGATGAGTAATTGTACAGTAAATGACTTTGCATTGTCCTGCAGGGTCAAAAGCACGACTCGAGCAGCCAGGCAATGAGGGCAACAGCTTTGGGGGCCCCAAAATCCCCAGAAGGCCCCACATTAGTGATTTAAATGTCTTTTTTTGGTAATCTGATTAATTGCAAAATCATTTAGCTGTGTGAGCCAAAACCCTGTCAGTTAAGTCCGGTCATGCATTTTTATCTGACCACCAAATTTAACCAAATTTATACAAGCAGATGGTCATTGGGGGCCCACGTCTTATTTCAACCTCCTAACGAGTTCATCTGGCCGCGGTCAGGAGCTTACATTTGGCTCTGCTCACACTGGAGTTGCCAGATTAGCTGCAAATCTACAAAACTGTCATATTATCTGCATTAATTATGGATAGTGGCTCTACCTTTTTCCATTTGAACTCTTTCCTGGGTTTATAGTTCTGGTGTGTTTTCCTTAAAAAAACAAAAACAATGTCATAATACCTAATTTGTTCATGTGCATCTGTTTTACATCAGGGGACTGATGATTATTACGCACAGTGGTGGGTTTACACACAGGTGTCATTGCCAGAATTTTGAAGGACTGAGGCCAGAAGCCTAATTATGTGGAATAACAAAAATGGATGATAAACCTTACGATACCTGACAGCTAATTGAAGGCTTACATGATATTAACTGGAGCTCACGAGCAGGCTGACATTATACAACTCCTCCAAGAGAGCTGAAACGTGTGAATTGCTTCAGTCAAGGAGGTCTTGGTTTTTGGTCCCTACTGGGTGTGGATCTGAGACCAAGCTGATCAGGACAGAAACCAACAGGTCTGAGAGGTTTGGAGGACAAAAATAAGAACAGCCCAGAATCTGGGTTCATAATTTCTACAATGTTTGAGCAGTGCTCAAGTGATGGACTCAGTCAGACTCCAGTTATCAAGCAGATGAGCTTTAGACTTAAAATGTGACTTATAACTTAACTTTGGTATTACAATCTGATGACTTTTGACTTCACTTGTACTGATTAAACTCAAGTCAACCTTTAGAGATAATGAAATCAATCTATTAAGCCTAGAAAGTGAATGATAAGTTATCAAGAAAAAAGTGTGTCTCACTGTCACAAACTGAAAGTGGACAGAACTTGTCAGGCCGAATGTGATCTTGTGTGATCTGCCGTCCGTGTAGTTAACGCTGCAGCTCCTAGCAAAAAAAATGAAGAGAGCTAATTGCAGTAGATTTGTGTGACAAACGTGATGTGCTTTTACCTCGTAAAAATGTTTCAACGAGAGCTTCACGAGGCACAGCCGGCACTAAATTTAGAGTCGTTTTGACACTTCTGGCTCAGCGCTTTGTTAAAATTTCAAGTCTGGTTCCCAGATTTGAATCTTAGGTTCACCATCTGAGGCGAAAATACCCTCAGAACCCTTTTTTTATTCATTTCTTTGTCTCTAATGGTGACAAGCACTCATTTCAGGTGTGTCTGCACTTGATTTTGCACATATCGCCTGTCTATCACACAATTTTGTTGCAGAACTCGGGCTAACTACTCAAATCTTCTGAAGCATTCAACTCAAGAAAGAATTATTAAACCTGCTGTTGCCTGTGTACCAAATTACTTTGTATGCAGCCCCTGACGTCTCTTGTATAAAACATTAATGATAACTCTTGTTATGACATAAGAGCATGAATAAGCAAAAAACTTTCCTTTTAAAGTTGCCATGAAGCAGCAGGAACATGCGTCTTGTTTTCTCAGCAGTGACAGAAAACAGCGACAGGCACACACACATTACTAATTTCATTGAATCATTACTCACCTCTAGATAACTTTACATTGGACAGTCTGGGATTTATTTTTTAGTTCTCTTTTGTTTTCTGTCACCAAAAAACCTTTAAAATGTCTGATCATCAAAGTGCTCGGGTGTTTTTTTTTTTTTTTTTTGCAGCATTGCGGCATTTTAGAAATCAGCAATTACTATGATGAGAACAGTGTTATCAATCAATAGAAATTCTGCTGTGAAAATCAAACCCAATTTCTAATCTTTTAAAAGCGAATGGACGTTCCAACTGCGGCAATAATGCAGTGAATTAGAGGAAGGAGCTGAAGTTGTATTGTGGTGAGTTTAAATCTTGAGAAGACGAGCGTTTCGTTCTCCGTGCAGGTATTTGAATTGTTCTGCTGCATCGTCTTGCTTAACACTTTGCCTTGCTGGATTCACTCTGTACGTGTGTGTCAGTATGTGTGCATGTAAAAACAGAGTAGGAGAAGGGGAGTTATTATGTGAACAAGTAAAAAATCATATATTTTTACTGCCAGTGTCGCAGGTATCCACATCCAGCAGAACTGCAATGTTAAGTGAACAATGACTGCCTTTCATTTCATTTTATAGAAATAAAATCAGAAATTTCACCCGGCCCTGCATACTGCTGCTACTGTATGTTACGGAAACGACTGCATACAAAACAGCAGCAGGTGCTTTATGCAGCAATCCATGATGACATGCATTCATTACACTGCGCAGCCATGAAATATTAAAGGCAAACACTCACATTGTCCAGCTCTATAGGACATTCAGTGGGTATATGTTTTGCTTAACCATTCACAAGCACAAATTATGCAGATTTCTCACAAAGAAATGCCAGTGGGAAACATGATCTATCACACCCACATTGTGTGTTTGATTTAAACCCCTGTATTGAACATTTATGAATATTTTCTTTATACCATACAACATTGATGTTGTAAGGAGATATTAATATTATTATTCAGGTATGTCAATGACTATAACTCCCTGTGAGCTGGTGAGGAAGGTCAGTGATGTTCTCCTTTGGTTCTTAAGGAACCTGTTGTAGATATAATTCTAATCCTCATTTTAGTATTAATATTATTCTCACATGGGATTTGTGTGTGTTTGTGAATCCAACACATGCCTTTGTGTTGTGCGTCTTTCTGATGTAATCCAGATGGTTTTACACTATACATGCTCGACATTAGCGCGCGTTGAGCTTGTTAGATGATGTTTATGTGGACGCGTTGTCTTCTCCTCTCCCCTCCCACCTTCCTCCACTTGTTAGTTTCTGCAGCCCCCGGAGCCACTGCGAGCTGCCTCCCCGGGGGCTTAGCCAGACTGAGCCAGGCGGACGGATATCTAGGATGCGAACAACTTTGTCATAATTGCCCCCCTCATGAGCTCACTGCTGCCGTTATTTCACACGCTAAACCCTATTAACTGTTGCATATGTTACCGTGCCTTGCCTTTATTGTGCAGCTCTCAATGCCGGCGCCAATTAGCCGGCCTCTCCTGGTGACACTATTAAGGGTGCGTCCTTGGAATTACGGCTCATTAGTTCATTTGTTTACCCCAGAATCATCTCTAGATTTACTTTTGGCCAAAAAGGGTTAGTTGTTTTCTTATTTGGTTTGACCTTTTCCCAATTAGTTTTGAGGAGGGTAGTGCAGCCTCCTTAACTACATTGAACTTCCAAATGGTGTTTGCTTATTAGTGGCTCGATGCATTTTTTTGGTGGAATCCTTGATGAAATGTTATACTCAAAATAAAATACTGCATAATTAACTTTAAGATAATATGCTGTAGAATATTTCTCTCTATATGTACATGAAAACCAACTAATGGAGTACATTAATATTTTGTGATGTTCAATCTGTGCAAACAGTTGTGCATAATCATGAAAAATGCACATTTACTCTAGTCCTGTGCTGTGTAATAGATATAAGGTTATGCAGGTTAAATCCTCACACTCGTAACTCTGATGCAATATTTTTATGTATCCACGCTTTCGCACATCTTGCTTCTCCAACATGCAAGAATTACACCTCATTTCACCTGAAGAAGGAAAGGTGCACAGAGATATTGATTCATAAAACCAATTATAACAAGACTGCATCATTTTTTGCAAACAAAAGCAAACAACTAACACAAATTTTGATTCAAAGTCTTTCACTCCCATTATGATCGTGGTCAATTTTCATGCTCTGCAGTGTGTTTGCGGTATTCAGATTGTGTAATTTAATGTGAGAAACTGTAATCACTTTAAAAGCCCAGCAATGGGCAAGCGCTGGAAATTAGCTGCAGCTATAAAGTCCATGTGGAACACATCTTTTCTATTATAAACGCTGGAGTGTAATCCTGTTCATTGCACCGCGACTATCAAATAAACAATGAAGCACATTTATTTGGATCTAAATATCTGTGACAACCTCAAAACCACAAGCCGTGAGTCTCACTGTGCACATACAGACCTATAACATCCAGATTGTCAGATTACAGAGAGGCCTAACCGCCTGAAGAGAGAGAGAGGACATGAATTTGACAAATGACACCACAAGTTGTCTCCTTATGTGGAACGAAGCATGTTAACCTCTTCTGCCTCGACTGAATCACACAGGCCTGCGCGAGCTCCTCTGGGAGTGTGTGTCCTCCTTTGGCATGCTGTGCAGTCCTTCGCTGACATACTGATACTTTCTTGTCATTGATCATATGCTGGAAGCAGGGCATTGCTCTGGTTTCATCATGCTTGCTAGACCCTGCTCGGTGCACCGGCTGACCTATCTGAGGTCATTATACTTTACAGTAAGGACTGGGAATTGGCCACAAATGCACCTCAGGAGGACTCGCAATCCATTTTCTAACACAGAAACTTCTAAACTAACTTTCCCTGGTCTCCATCCTCCTTGTCGTGGTGAATAACAGGAATTTATTTTCCACATGCTGTTTTTCAGAGTCATTAAAAATTACACTCCAGTCAAGTAATCCCCACAAAAAAGCAATGATGAGAAACTAAAACTGAGTCCGTCCAAAACTGGAGTCAAGCCCAGTTATGGGACTGATTAATCCTCTTTCCTGTCATCACTGGATGGAGCGCTCATTATTGGCACAAAGATTGCAGCGTGCCGGATTGGCATTGCCACACCCCCCCACCACGCCTCTCCTCCCACTGGGGCACAGCGCGAGTCACCGAGATACCAAACCGACCGATTCATTTCAAATCGAGCCTGGCTGAAAATCAAACAGAAGTATCCGTCTATGTACATACTGAGTCACTTCTTTAAAGCTAAATTTGTTTTAAGATGTCTGAATGTTGTGAGGGCTCTCCAGTGATGATTAAAGAAGAAACCAGTGAAGATCTGGCCTTGGGAACACTTTGATTAGATCAGATTAGAAGATTATTGGCCTGAGCGCCTCCATGTTTGTGACGAAACTTAACTGAAAGCGCGTCATCTTAAATATGCTAAACACCTTAATGTGAACTTTGACTGACTGGTCTGACTTGTAATTAAATCCAAGTCATTTAGAGCTGAAAGTACAAGAAACTCATAACTGTAATAATGTAAATAAAACAGGTTTTAATTGTGTTTACTGTCTCATCTTATCATTGTAAATTGTTCCCATGTTGTTTCTCTTCTTCAAATGTTTCTTTCCTGGTTCGGATGTTTGGCTCTGACAGTGATTTGTTGCACATGACACTGGAAAAACATTTATCTACATCTAATTGAATTGTCGACAACATGTCAGAATATAGTAGGTGGGTGATTTTTAAAAATTGCTTTAAGGTTTTCAGAAGCAGCATTGAATCTTTATGACCAGCCACAACACACATCTCTGCGATGTGCAATCTCCATGCAGGCGGAGATGTAATTTAGCTGTGTTTTCATTGGGATAGACTGCAATGCAAAAACACTGGAACGACAGCATGGAAATGAAACTTTAAGAGTCTGTTGATGGTTATGAGTTCCAGGATACTTCTCACTACAAAGTTAAACTTTGTGTCTACTGTCTGTCCAGTTTTTTTTTTCCAGGCCAGAAAGAAAGTAGAACAAAATTGATTACTTTGCTTTAAGTGTTCGCCCAACATGGCACAGAAGCTGGAGAAAAAGAGATCCTGAACAAGGTTTGCTTCGCACATCCGCTACCTGCCAGCACAGCTACTGTCCCAAGTTTATCCATTATTTTAATTCTTTTCTCTCAGCGTGGTACCTTGTCATTTCTCGCCTTAATCTCTTTGGGAGTAGCTCTTTCCAATATTTAATAAGTGGCTTTGTTACAGCACTTTGAACAAGTGAGTTATTGTGGTGTGCCTCCACAGCATTCATTTGAGGAATGATGTAGTCCAAATAAAAATCTTAGAAATGCCTTAAGATGGATGATAGTCTTCCGTTTGTTTAGTCTCGGGACAGACGTATGTGAATGGGAATATGTGGAGGATAAAAATACCACACATAACACCATTTGTTTAACTGTATGAGGGGATTTCTGGTTGCTCAGTTTTTCAAAGTCTAAAAAACATCAACAAAAGGAATGAAAAGAAGGAACTAACACTTTAGATGAGCATCTTTTTTCTCCCCCATAATGAAGTGCGATGTCTGATGTTAAAAGAACCGTCCAGTCAGGAGAGAGGCGACATTTTGGAGCTCTCAATGTACAGGTCGTTGTGAGAAATTCACTGTAATTTAGACTTTCATGTCCTCTCCCCATTAGAACAAAAGGATCCAGGTTGAACATTCGAAAAGTGCCCATTTAATTTTAACTCGGCGCAGCGTAGTTATGGAAAATTCAAAGCGCATTAAAATCACTCTCAATCTACGCAGTTATTAAAAATCATGGGATGTCCTGAGGTCCCATTCAAATAGGGTATTAAATTAGAATAATAGAGGTTTGATATTAGATTTATTGAGCTACTGCACTGCCTGAAGAACAGACAATCTCTCAATTTATTCTCACTTTACATATCTGATCATTTTATACTTGGCAGATTTGACATGTTACTATTTCTATATAGATTATTTCAAATAATGACCCTAATAATACATTCAATGCAATTATAAGCTTGAGACATTCAGAGAAGAAAAATGTGTTATTACAGTTACAGGCAGTCATAATGACCACAGTCATTTGTGTGTTTGACTTGTTGGGGTCCCTCACTCCCACTTCTCTTACGCATTCAGCTTACACTTTGTGAATATCAATGGAGATGTATAAATATTAATGATAAGTAAGAGTGGTTGGTTTGTGTGGAGTACAAGGTTTTTTGACCCTCAGAGAGAGCAGTGAGATTCAAAGGATTTAAAGCTGCAGTCCGTGGCTGAAGTGTGCTGTGAGGAGTTATGTTAATTGGGGATGCGGTGACAAATTAGTGATGGTATTTTATGGAGCATTTCAGAGAAGTTGCATTTACTTTATGCAAATGGACATAGTGAGGTTCAAACCCTGCCGGACGACAAGGCCTCACGGTGGTTTGAAGAGCTGGAAAACATCCACGGTCACTCCCAGCGAGAACAATCGTACCTCAGCGAGACCTTTGGAAATTCACCTGTGGCACTGATATTTCTGCAGCGTTTAAAAATAGCACATAATTCTTTTACTGTAGAAGATAAATGCAGCTTGTCAGAGTATAAAACCAGTTCAAACTCCCGAAAGACAACTTCAAAGTTGGTGCAGTCTGCGGCGATAAAGTCCCGGTGTTCCCGCGGACGCTCGCTGCGCCGCTAATTGACGCAATCAGTGAGTTCAAAGCGGGTGTTTTCTGAGCTGTCAATCACCAAACACCTGCTGTGACATCATTACTCGGGGTGTGTCCAGATGTGCAACCTGCTCAAAAGATTCAGCCCATGTGTTTACTTTAACTTCTTTCACCCTCATGGTTTCTCATCCCAATTAAGAAGGCCTGTTTTTTTTTTTTTCCATGCACTGCTGACCTGGAGAGCGAGAAACAGACGTGGGAAGAAACTCTGCACCGCACCGCCTCCACAACACATGAGGCCAGATTTGCATATGTGAAAGCGCAAGGCACATTTGCACCGTGGCTTTCATTGAATTTGCGCTCGCAATCTGTGTGTAATTAGCGCTTGAATGAAGGCGGCAGCTCATCACCCAGTCAGCACCTGGGACTGCCTCCCCGCACAGCCTGCGAGTGGAGGAGAGCTCGGTAGGTGCGGTTCGGTGGTGGGATTACTCTGATGTCCCCGAGCTCAGACAGGAAATGAGACTTAAATACACCTCACTACGAAGTAAATCCCGGTCTGGAACGCGGCAAGCATCAACTTTAAATAAATGTCTATGTACACCAACGTAAAAACAGTCAGGGGAGTTGTAAGAATATTAAAGACACCTAGGGGTAAATACATTGTGGAATTAATTAAGATAAGCAATTCATAGTACTTTATTGGCCCTGTGAGTTTCAGGCTAAGACAAAGGTTTTTGCCAGGAAATGAAAATTACCCAGTGCACCCAAAATGAAAAGGCAAGCAGAACGGGCCTCTGTCTGCAACAATAATGTTTATTTTATTAGCTTTTTTCATGTCATTAAAAGTAATTTCTCAGCAAAATAAATGCGTTGAATGCAGTATTTCACTTCAGTCTGATATTGTTAAATTAATTTTGATAGTGCGGTAATTATTGTAAACAATGAGCCAATCACCAGAAGAAACAGCCGCAAAAGGGACGGTCCAATATTATTACAGAACAAAGAACTTCATCTTCTCCGCTCTCCACATCGCAAATCTTTGCAGACAAAACAGCCTGGCAGTAAAGTTGGAGAGTTGATTCAGACATGTCAAACTTCGAAAGATGAGTTCATCCAAGTGCAGATATCTTATTTGACTTAAAGCATTTAACTGCATCAGAAAGACTCTCCATACATTTTGAAGGACTCAACCACAAGCTTCTCTTCAACTACCTGGTAATATATGTTTTCTAGCCTGCAGGCATTGGCTGTTCATCAAAGGTAAAAGGCCTAAAGCACAGTTGGTATTGACAGATGACATTTTTAAGAAAAAAAAACATCAAAAATTGGTTAGAAAGTGATGGTTGTGAAATGAAAATATAGCATTGCTACCCTTATTAAAGTTCCTCGCTCGCTTTTTCATGTTATTTCCATCTGGAGTACCGCAATTACTGACTTTTTTGAATGCACGAAAGAAGAAGCCCAAGGCCCGAACCCAAGAGAGACACACATCAATATTTTCACATGAACAATTGATCAAATTACTGTGTGTAATGTGGAAGGGGTTGCTTGCAACAACAAACCCACAGAGAATTTACCCCGCTCGCTTCGGCTCGGCTCTACGAGGGGTGCTGACTTATTAACCTGTTACCAAAGTTGTTTACAACACCTGCTTTAAACCAAAGTTTAAACCAGCCTGTAGGAGCCTGATATTTCCCTAAAGAGTGGGTGGAGACCAAAGCGGAGCTACAGCAGTGGGAATATGACACATAACATATTCATGCAGTGGGCGGGAAACACGACTCTACATGAATGATAATGCTGCTTCATGTCTTCCGGACAAGGCTGGACAATCAAACAACTGCCCCAGTGCCCCGGATCCGCAGGGAGCCCCGGAGCCCCAGGTTCATTATGTGACAATTGGTTTGTGGTGGCTGAATTAATTGCCACTTTGTTTGGGAATGTGGGAATATGTTCTGCTCGAGCGCGGTATCAACAGATGTGGTACGGGCCTCGAGGTGCGCCCCCCGCTTTATTACAGTATCGTGAAGCCTCTTCGAGAGGGTCAGTGTGCTGTGTGTGCTGTTGTGGCGCATACTCCTCAATTAATTTGTGTTTAATCAAACTAAACTGCAAACCTGAGGCCGTATCATATTCCAGCACAGGGATACTGTACACTGTGGTCAGATAGACGGACAAATGGGGAGTTAAATTGTGCCGAGTAGCTCATTTGTGCCCAGGTGACCAATCAGGTGAGTCCCTGAACGCAGGTGTATTTGTAAGATAAGACACTACTTAATTTAATTTAATTATGCTCTCCTGGTCTACTTTAGAAAGTGATGAGCTTTTTCTATTGCTTCTAATTGTTTAAAATAAAACTTTGTGCTTACCAATTTAGGATTTTTTTATGTCATTTAATTTTTAAAGTCCTATATAAATACATAGATAAATCAAATAATGTTGATTTATGTCTTTAAACGCTGAAATGTGTGGAAAAAATGAGAGGTTGTAGCCTTTTTACTGTTGAATGTGGACCATGAGTGCAATACAGAAAGACGAGACCTTAAAGAAAAAAGAAAATAGCACCACATGGAGCAGCCGTATTCCATCTTATTAAAACTATCTCATGTCCAGTGTGGGCCAGAACTGCTTTATTGTTACTGTGAGCTCTCTGCGCCGCATGGCATGATGACCTCATGATTTATTACAGAGCCAGCTGAAAATATGAACACAGCGACTGGAAATAGCATTGCCGAAATGAACATTTTTCATTGCCACTACATTAGTGGCTTCTTGACTGCACGGTGCATGTACAACGGCCCGTGCATTCAGAGGCACTTTGAAGTCATTTCCTTATATATGAGGCTACTGAATGAGGAGCATTCATAAATATAAATGCTTATTTTATCAAACTAATGCATATCAAACCAGCGTTATAGTCGGCTGTGCTCATAACAAAGAGGGCTGACTTGTTCATTTCATTTTATGGACACTCAGTTCAACAGCTGAAATTAAAAATATCTTCACAGCAGCTATCCGTGTGTCTCTTTGCAAACCACTCCCAGCAGCAGTAAAAAATCTCCCGTCAAATGTTTTCTGTGAAGGTTGGATTTTATGGAGAGGCTCATCATTCAGCTTTTCAAGTGATTGCATGAGCCTGGCAATGAGGAAAACTACTGAAAATAGTTTTCTGTGCTGTCTAAACAGCCAGGGCCAGATGAGTCATTATTACACCATTTAGCAGGCAGCCAGCAGCTCGAAACAAGCAGAGATTTCGTTGTCTGCACACACAGCGCCGGTGTGAAATGTGCCATTAGCCAAGGTGTACAAAAACATCAGCTAAAGGAAAAATGACAACAACTATGTTTGATATACGAGTGAAACTTGGAGGAAGAGTTCAGCAAATGGCAAGCTCGTGTCCTTCCTCACGTAGGGTGATGGCTGTAGAATAGCACAGGTAAAGTATAATCACTGGAAGAATGAGTGTATTCATTGCTTTAGGAGCACTTTTTATTGTACCTCATCCTCACACAAGTTAGATTATTGTAAAAAGCGATATTATTTACAGGTTGTTCAGGTCAGTCACAGAGATGCTCATTTGTCCATTTAGCACTCCGATGTTAGATTTTAAATTGTGGACAGATGCCACGAAAGCTGTTGATGAATCCTATTGATTTAATCGAACCAAAAGTAAAACCTTTGTGTGTACTCTGTTGTTGTTTTACCCAAAAAAATGCATTTTAGCAGACTGAAAATCGTGATCGTTTTCTGCACCCAATCATAAATCGTTCCAACCAACACTTTCCTCATGAAGGAAGTAATCATCATTACAGCTCGTAGAGGGTGGAAGTAGGGATGCTTTGAAATATATGTGTCTGTATAAGCGTGATAGTTATGCTGTGTTTTGTACTTTCCACACATGCTTTTCATTGTGCACATCCTCGTAAACTTAAAATGTGCAAGTATGACAAGTTTGAGAGGCAGCGGAGATCCTGTCCTGGTCATCCACAGTAACTCTCCCCCGGCGAGCGTTTCCATATTAAGTTCTGTTTACATTTTGCAAACGCTGAAGTCCTGAGGGAAGATGTTCTGGACGATTTGGCCTTCATCCACCCCCGGGCAAATATTCTCTTTAATCTTCCTGGTACACTTGAAATACGAGGTCAAGTATGTAAGCGCTGCTGTTCATGTCGCAGCCGATGGTCGATGTGTTTGTATTTGTGTTATCACAGGCCGCAGTCCTGTTTTGAGATTGTAATCATTTCAGATTTTAATCTTCTTTGGGCTGAAGAGAAAAAAAGGAAGAAGAGATAATTATGCTCAGGCAGTGTAAGTGATATTCATGCCTCTCTTGTTTTATGGTCTAAAGTCATATCATTACAAGCTACTAAAAATAAACGTAGAAAGTGAATACACCTTGTGATTTCTGTGTAGATAAGCAATTACTTGCGGACAGTTAAAGGACATCTTTTGCTCTCAGTCTGCAGTGTTAGCCATACGGCACAGTGATTTCTCAATGTAGCATTAAAGCCTCTCTTCAGTCTTTTCAAATTCTCCATGCTGCATTGTGTTACAGTCGGAGAGATGACAGCACAGCTCCATTTGCTACTTCAGAGGGAACTACATCAGTCTTCTGCCGATGCCTCCGCAAGGATTAGAACTGAGGGAACAATTTCCCCAAAAGGACTCACGCTGTTTTCCCACAAGGAAGATAATGGATGCATGCAAAATGTCAGGAATATTTCTTTCCTTCAGGAGACAGCTGTGCTGCTTCCAAACAGCGAGGCAGCCGCTTCGTGTGCTCGTAGCTGGGGACAGGTGCTGTGTGGAGTCTGACTGCCGCGTCACTGAACTGCAGCACCAAGTTTAAGGTGTTTTTGTTTTTATTTTCTGAAGGGGGCAGAAGTTCTCTGTCATAGGGCTCTGGCTTTAGTCTCCAAAAGGGATTAAAAAAAAGCCCATACATTGAAGGGAGGACTCAGGTGTTTCCAGTTTTACTATTCATCTCAGGGACGCAGAACTTTCAAGTTACTCTCACATTATTCCTATTGATCTTTGAAAGGCTAATTTCTATTTTCAATTTTTAATATGACAATGTCATGTTTTTTGAAAAGTATTATCATCAGCTTTTCAAAGCACTCTGGCTGGTTTTGTATCTACAAAGGGAATAGATGTATTAGAAAAAGTACAGTCATTTTTCAGCTGGTGATTTACGTCTTTACACGACATACATTTCACTGTAAAGGTGCCATGTCTAACATTTCACCTCAGTGGATGATCTGTACTTAAATTTTACGACCTGACCAATTATCATAAACACAGGGGGTTGTTGTCTCATCATCGCTGTCATCGACACTGCATTTAGCTACATAACATATTATCATGGCCATTAACTCCAGCTGTATGAACGCCTGTACTTTCAAGGTTAAAACTCTGTATGCAGAAATAAAGGCAGAAATTATAACACACACTCTTTGTGTGAAGCTGGAACTGTGCACACATGAATGAGCGCGGCTTCAGTCAGTCATCAGTTCTCATAGACGTGTTGTTATTCGGCTGTTTTCAATACAGGTCTGCTCCATCAGTCTGTCTGTCAATAAGAACAACGAGGAACATTTCAGGATGTTTGTGTCATCCAGCGAGGCGCTGCTGTGACAATTTACAGCACCCAAAATGTCATTTATTCATCATCCGTGCACCTGTGAGTCATCATCTGCTGTGATCTCGCAATCATCGAACTTCAGCGATTTGGCAAATTAAAATAATCAATAATAATTTAGTTCATGGCACTCATAGCAACACTCATTAAAACAGAGTTCATAAAGTGACAGAACTAAACAAAGTGTAAACACATGGAAGCAAGAGGAGAAAAAAAAAGTGAAATGGAAAAGCAGATTAACAAAAAATAATTTCCATCTAAATGTGTCTGATTGGTGTATAAAGGTAGTCCAGACATGTAGATTGCAAACCGTCACCCATAAAACTGGCCCACAATGATAATTAAAGCATGTTGTCATGGTGTGTTAATATGTGCACGTCCGAGTGTCAAATCTCGACACTGTGCTTTGAATTGTGCTGCACCGCAGTACATTGTGGTGCAAGAGGAAGCCGATGTCCTTGTGCAGGAAGCACCGAATCGCCAAGAGCAAATTTATGGGTCTGCAAATGAGCCACTGAGGCCAGATGATGGTAAATTAGCAGGGGAGGAGGTAACAAATTTGGTTAATTGTTGCTCTGGCCCTCCTCAAACAGCAGCCCGAAGTAGGAAAAGATTTAATGACAGAAGAAAAAGAGCCAGAAATAAACTGAAGAAATAAGCTGGCAGTAAATCGCAGGAGCAGTCTGGTGACGGGGCTCCTCGCTGAAGCATCTGCACTAACTTCCCTACCCAGCGGGCGGAGAGGTTTCGAGGACAGAAGCTGCCATTTCCTGACAAACTGCACATTTTCACACAGATTCAAACTGAATAGATGCTGCGGAAAAAAAAGAAAAAAGAAGTGGCTTATTCACTTGTACAGTAGAGCCCAACACATGGACTTTTTATTGGAAATTTAAACACAGATCAGATGAAGTAAAGGCAGCATTTAATTAGTGGTGACAAAGAGACATTTTCTAAAGAAAAAAGTTATGAAAGTAAAAGTACAGTGCTAAATCGAATCCTTTTGTTCCACGTGAGGAGGCTGCAAGGCCGCAACTGTTTGGAGAAGAAAGGACGTTGGAGAGAACGGAGATCTGACGCAGGCCCATCCTTTGACCCGAGACAGCACTTTTATCAAAAGCAGACTTGTGAAGAGCCTAATCAGCCGCACACAATCACCGTGTGGTAAGAGCATGTGAACTGTAATGGCAGGCAATTTCTGATTTGTCTCCGTTTGGTGGCTGCCCCGACAGTTCTGTTCTTTTCTGAAAATACTGTGATTTGCCAAACTGCTGCATGTCTGTGTCAAAAACAACTTCAGTCAATTTTAAGGGACTATTCTGTCTGAAACACCCATACACACACACACACACACACACACACATATATATTGCATGTTAAGCTTTAGTCGATGCTGGGGTTTGTTGTAGTGCAGCTACCTCATCGTTCGGTGAAGTGAAAGTAAAAGATGCGTTGGATTAGTCTTGCTTTGCACCGAGGAGGGCAGATCTGTGTGTCAGTAATTTCAACAAGACTGAAATTATGTAAGAGCAAAATTAATCCAAAGTCTCATATCAAGGGATAGTAAAGGTGGCATTTTATTTTTTAATGCCACAGCCTGAGTGGTCAGAAAACAGTAGATGATTCAGTTTTTTAAACTCACCTACCATTAAATCTCCAAACTGAACTTCTGAAACCAGCTTGAACCAAACATATCACGTCTTTCATTTTCATTATTTCCATAGCCAAGTAGTAATGCTACAGTATTGCTCAACCACAAATAACCGTGACAATATTGTCCATGATTTTATAAAGGTGGTGGTAACTGCATGCTGTTTTTTTAACTCAAGTTTGCCATTTCAGTCCTTGCTCGCCTCGAGCAGTAGCCTTATAGTCCTCTCTTCACCTCCTTTCTGACTGTCGGTATGTCATTCAGACACAGAAAGTCAACTTAAAGCAATTAAAAGTGATAAAATACTGGCTGTTGTTCTGTACATGCTTACTAGACTACATGGTGATATGTAATCCCATTTAGAGTGCTGGTAATCTGGATTTTCTCATCATGAAAAGTCAACATCTGGGCCATCCAATCTGGTCTTGCTTTGAAAAAAAAAATGATGCAAAAGTAAGATGGATTAGCTGATTCTGCAAAGCAGGAGATGGGTTTTCCAAATCCGGATCATTCTTCGACTTTTAGATTAAAAGTTGTTCGAAAAGATTAGAGTTTTTGAACAACTGGACCCGGGAGATTCAGCCTCCCTCTCCTCTGTGTGAGCCGCTCTGTCCTCTTTCCAGTTCTCCACTGAGGTGATCATGTGCCTCAGATATTTCTTCTTCTCTTGTGTTTTACATTTCTGGCATCGTAAAGGGAGACGCTGTGACATGCTGTGACTTGACATTTCCTTCGTCCGTTAAGGTGAAAGATAACAGAACCGTGATCGTTCCCGCCTCCCCTCTTCAATGATTTTACACTTTGTTTGGCGGTTCATCATGTTTTATCTCCCTCCAGTACCTCAGTCCGACGTTTGTGTTCAATAAGATGCGCTGCTCATTTTGCAACATCTCAAAAATGCACAGACCTCTGTGTCGAGAGTCCATAATCAATCCATTTCTTTTTTTCTGAGCTGTGCCCTGACTTATTGACGGTGCTGAAGTTTTTCAAGTCGTGCCGTCCCTTTCCAGCTCACACAGTGCAGTCTGGAGTTTCTTTCTCACTCAAAGTTTCGGCGCTCCACAGGGTTCATTTCTTTCGCCCGTCTTGTTTGACATCGACATGCTCCATCTTCCCACAGCCTAAAAACACAACCAATTAACCTGCAAAGTTTCTAAACTTCCTAAACGTGAATGTGATTGTGACTTTTGTGGTGAACCTGGCGACCTTTTTATGCTGCTAGACTTTCACTCAGTGCATGATGGGATGAGGTCCCGGCCGCCTCACTCCAATAATTTATGATTAGGAAGTTATCTCCAACTGGAAATATGTTTATAGTCAGCAGATCAGCTTAAATTTGCTCATCTTCTTCTTCTGCGGCGCTACTGCCCCTAAAATCTGACATTTATTTACACATCTTTTACACACAGTCGTCTATCAGCAGGGTCAGATTGACTCAGGATTTGCATGCAGATGGAGTAATTTACACTAAAACGTGGCTTGATGTGGCTGAGCTGAATTGAAGAGGCAAATATTTGGGTGTTACGACAGCATTTAAGGCTAATTGGGAGTTGACAGGTTGTCGACGTGAAACTTGTACAGCTGCGCCTTCTGACAGGAAACACGGGCGATAGTTGTGTACGCACAACATTACAAATCTGAGAATAAATGAACAGGAGCGTACCGGGGGAAATTTCAGCCATTAAACTCTGTGTTTTCTGTCAAGTCACAGTTTAGACGCCACCATTAATTTGATTTAGCCGGGCTGATACTGGGAGCAGCCAAAATATGTGTTTGCGTTTATGGTGCCATAACAACACCAGCGGAGCAATGTGTTTCTGATGCATAGGCCCACTGTTACTTCAGTCTGAAAATTAATCAGACGAAGAGAAACACTTCAGCACAGCATACAGAAATTAAAATAGGAGTGACAATATAGCTTTAGTATCTTAAAAATGCTCTGTTCATACCAACAGTAACAAACAACAGAAGGCAGTGTGGGATGAAAAAGGGTCAGTGTTCTCTCAGATCGCTTCTCACCATGTTCTTAATTAATAATGAATGAAATTTCGTGTGACTGTAGCATAATTGCCTCAATCAAAGTCTTGAGAAAAACATGAAAAAAATTCTTAAAGGACGCAGTAGTCTGACTTTTTAATTCACAATCTACCTCCTGCATTACACTGGACCTCAGTTTACCACCAATTAGTCAAGTTATTATTAGAGTTAATTTCCAACGGTGTGACACAGAATTAATTACAGGGGAGCTGGATGGTCCGTTGCGATGCTGTCAACAAGGTTTCACAGACTGTAAGAGAAAGTGCAGAGTTAATGGGGGCAGTGCTGTTAGAGAAGGACTGTTTGATGGAGGCGCAGCATCCTGCAGGTTTCAGCAGGGAAGTCTCTGAACACTCAAAGGAAACAGCACAGGACCGTTGTCATAGATTTCTATTATTTCTATTATTATTATTTTTTTTTTTGCAATGGTAAGAAGAAAAAAGTGAAACATGCAAACTGTAAAATTTTCTGCAAATTTAAAAATTCCCAAGCTGATAAACCAAATAGTTTCACTGACAGTGTTTTGTTCTTTCTGTGATGAACAAAGTATGTTTTCAGGAAGCACATGGAGTTAGCAAGCAAGCAACCAAAACAACCAAACACAGGGACAAACCATACAAACAGACAGATAACAAAGGAGGTGGACTGATATATGTAGTGATGATGAAGTGGAGACAGGTGAGGAGACTGATGGGGAACAGGTGATGCTAATCAGGGCAGAAAAGGTCATCGAACAGGGTGCAGGAAGTGTCTGATGAGGGGAGGGGTAAATGAAACAAAATAAAACAGGACATGTGCAGAACTAAACTGAAAACAGCCAAAGACAAGAGCAGAGAACGAGATATCTACACAGAAGACAACGAGGGAGATAAACAGGGTCACAAAGAACAAAGGGAGGACAAATAACAAACAAACTTTTTATTACTTTTCATTGGAAATCAATAATCTATAATCTTTTCTCCTGTTTTTAGGTGAGGAAATCTGCTAACTTATTCATGCAACAGGCAGGTGCAGTGGTAATAATATCAAATGTTTAAATGAACTTGCTTTGTATTACGATGATACTATAATAATAAATAAACAGCATCTCACCTGATGCATGCTGGGTACTGTAGTCTCTATTATGGTCACATGACATTTGTTTATCTTCTTTTCTGACACAGCAAACCATAAAAGCTGTTGTTTGTGGAAATGATGTGAGGGAAGATGCAGAGAAGCTGTGAAGGGAGTTATTTAACCCACAGAGCTGAGCAGGTACGTGTTATGTACGTGAACAGCTGCTGCATCGAGTCACGTCTCTATAAAGCAGCAGAGAGAACAAGACAGGAAAAGAAATTCAAATGGGAGAAGATTTGAATTAATTCTGGTGAAAAACAGAGCTGGTTTACCTACTATTTGCTGACAGAAATGACCTTGAGTGAACTTTTGATTACTGCATTTTTACACTTGGGGAATTCAGTATTTCTCTACTAAACAGGCAGGCGACTCCGCCTGATAAAAACACATTCATGCATTAATAATAATAATAATCTAATATTAATACAACCGTATGCATAACAATGATTACGCCTGTTTCCAGAGGGAAAAGACTGGGTTGCCTTATTGAAACGTGGTACCTAAACTGTCGAGCTAATTACATTAGAGCGGTGAGATGATCTCTGCTTCTCTTTTACCGCAAACCGTCAATGAATTTCTGCTACTGTCAGGAGCACGAGTGCAATATAAATGTGAAAATGAGTAATACGGACGGCAACGGTTCTGAAAGGGAAATTGCACGGCCTAAAAATTCAATCGCATAAAGGTGAAAATCGAATAGCGAGGCCCGTGGGTTAGCAGGTAAAAGCTCAATGACATCATCCAAATTGACGGGATCCGTCTGTGGAGGGAGCTTAGAGACAGCGCGTCAATAAGCGGAGTCTTCACAGAGAGGTAAATTCATTAATTCATTGCTGTTTTACTACTAATTTGGATGTAAAAGCTTGTGTAGGTGCAAAGTTTTTCAGGTGATGTGCTCCTGGTTTCTATATTTTGCTTTCAGTGTTTAGAGTAGTTGATGTTGATGCATTTTGATTGAGCGTTTAAACATCACGGGAGTCCATATGTGAACTTTTGCTTTGAGATGGGAACGCTGCAAAAGCACTGCAGGGTGGAAGTCAATAAGTCTGCAAGGATGCTTTCGATTTGATCCTGCACCATGTGGCGTGAACCATGATAGTTCAACTTACTTTTTAATGTCAGCACCGTGTTTCATGGGCTGGATTTGTTTCTTTCTAACCCTTTTTTATTTTTGAATACTTAATATTTAATTGATATTGTAAAAACTTGGCTTCAATATCACACCAACTGGAATTTATCTTTGTCTTGGAAAGTAGGCTACAGATGCACTGATACTAATTCTGGGCACGGCTCGTCTGCGGAGAAAACAAAGATATAGTCCTGTTTTAAATAAATACAGACTGTTATCATACACGCTGGAATAAATCTGTCAACTGCCAAATAAGTCCACACTCGAACAATGCAATGCCCTAACATGCGGTGATACCCTCAATGTAGAGGAACAAGCCCGTGTGCCACCACCGCTTCCTCATTATGAGCCCGCAGGGAGTCTGCGTCGTCACTTAGAGAGATAATGTGACAGGCCAGAACAAAGAAGCAGGTAAACAACAAAGGCAATGCCTGAAAACCCCCCCCCCCCAAAAAAAACCCTCAGCTCTCTCCCGAGGGAAAGCAGCTAAGAGAGGGAGAGAAAATAGGATAAGCAAGTCCTGCAGAGAAATGGAGAGAGTGTTTTGATATTTTAAAGCCAAACTCAACGGTAGACAATCAGATCAGACCATCAGCAATCCATCTTGCAGATTTCGCCTGCGGTGGCAAGGTTGCTGTAAATCATCATGAGTAAAGGCACTGTCTATTGTTCATATTTATCACTCATAATGTATGCTCATGTTTGCTCTCACATGATATATAGAAGTATGAATTCCCCTCTCAGGGTGCTGCGCAGCAGCTCAGCTGCTGCAGCGATCGGGCTCTTCTGGACAGAGACCTCAGATGTTGCATGAATACTTTCACTCATCCAATGGGCACCAGTTATATGTATGTAGAAATCAATCCAAGAAGCTAATGTATGTGCTTGAAATTTGTTATTTCCAACAAATATGATAAGAAGAGACCTGCTTTAGATTTTAATGCTAAGTTTTGATATTCAGTTTAAAGTTCTCCTTCATTCAAAATGTGTTTTGGTTTTTGTTACTTCACTTTCTCTCACATACTTTGTGCAGAATGATGTATCTGCACAGTGTTAGTTTTCAGTTTAGACTTTAAAGTATATCAAGTATGAGATGATCTGACGGCATCAAAACTTCTTTGGAAGTCAGTCGTGGTCCAGCATGCAGATCACACCAGTGGAAATCTGAAACCTGCGGCTCACGTTCAGCGAAAATGGACTTTTCAGTGTTAAATTTTAAAACAGAAAAAATATTTGCATGGTGAAAAAAATTTTTCTTAATGAGAAAGAAAGAATCCATTAAATTGTAAGGTTTGTGGAAAATCCATATCAGACACAAATCATTATGAGTATTTGTCTAACATGTCTGGAGGGGATCTTTAAAGTTTACTCACTGCACAAATCTTCCTTCCTCTGTTTTTCTCACTTTTGGACTTACAAACTCTGTGAATGAAGCAAAACTTCTGTTCAAGGTCTCTGCAAACACATCACACTACTTTGCTCGCATGCATTTTTGTTTTTGACGAGTAACGCCACCATTTGTCACGGCTTTGTCGACGATCAGTAGCAGAAGAAGAGATTGCTTTGACTTGCTAATCATGAACAAGGCTTTAATAACTAAGTAAATCTATAATGTGATGGAAACACTAACAGAAGATAATTTGGAGTCATGTGCCACTGCCGAAACACTCATCATTACATTAACCAAAGTGTTCATGAGGTGATGATAATCACTTGACCAATTAAGTTAATTAGGAGAATAGTTGTAGTGTCAGCCACTGTGTGTGTGTGTTTGTGTGTGTGTCTGTGTGTGTGTGTGTGTGTGTGTGTGTGTGTGTGTGTGTGTGTGTGTGCAGTTATCTATGATACTGGCATGGCAGGCAGCAGAAAGGCTCCTCACTAGCAGGGAATTCTTGTTATTGTTCAAGTCAAGGCTTTAATGTTGAATTAATGGCCTTGCGTTCCAGTTGGCTTAATGCCTTTACAGCTAAACTGGCAAATGCACGTAAATTCCTGAAGTTTATGAAAATAAAACCCTGAGGCGAACACACGGGGAAACATACGAGAAGAAAAAAAAGGTGCAGAGAGAAACGATTCAGCAAAGCGAGTGTGGAATTCACTTTCGTTCTGTAACTTTCTTTGACTGTGAGAACATTGTCATTCACCGCAAAGGCTTTTCATATGCATTTAAACCCCCGTTTGATTTATGGCTCTCGGTTTATCTGCTTCATGCAAATAGCCGAGCACTGTGCAGCTGCGTGTCTTCCATCCAACGTGTTGGGGATGCAAGAGCTGAGTCAACAGCAATGGAAGAAAAAGGAAAAGAAGAAGAAGAAAAGAAAGAGTTGCTGAAAATGAATGAGATTTTGATTGGGAATGACGTCTCAACAGGTTTTACAGATAGCTTTCAGTGCAGCTATAAAGACATTATGAGACCGCAGCTGATCATTAAGGTGATATCTCCCCTCTGCTGTTTAATCTTTCCATATTTTCTCCTTCCTCCTAATCCTTAACTTTGTTAAAGCGGAGCAGAAATTGAATAACGTGCGCTTCACTTTGGGAATACGATGCTTATGCTACGTTTTAAAATGCCTGCTATTTTGCCTCATTACTGCACGGGAGCTTCTGCTGAGAGGTCGAGGTTAAAACAAGTAATGTAATGAAATATAATCTGTCATCACAGTCGGGTGTAGACTGCAGCTGTGCTCCAGTGTGTTGTTATATATTTGAAAAAAAGATGATAAAATGCAGCGTGTTTCATCCAGGTGAAAACGTACAGAGCGGCTCGAAGCAGGGCTCTCCAGTGAAGAGATACGAGTGTTTCCACGCAGTCTGACCACTTATTTATTCACAAGCGCCGGGTTTTGAAGTCCAAACACTCCTCATAATCTACACTTAAAGGGTCAAAGCGCCCAAATAAAAAAAAAGGAACGTTTAAAAAACAATTACAAATTTAAAAAGCCATTCAAAAAGACCTTTTCGCTACCTCCGGCTATGCAGACTGTTTCAGATTCACCCGCCGAGGCTGAGAGAGATCAGCCTGCCACACCAGGACAGTTTAGGTGAGTGGATTTCATTAGTGTTACTCAAACAAACTAGAGACTCTGCCCCCCCATCATCAAAAATCTATTGTGTATTTTGGACTCTAGAGGGTTAAAACAGATTTATCTTTCAGGGTTTTGAGACCAGAAAGTGCCTCTCTGCGTCGTCTCAGAAGATGTGAACAAATGAGTGTTTTTGTGAGACGATCAGCAACAAAAACATCCACATCTCAGCTTTAACCAGCTGCTGTTTACCAAACTCTGACTGATCTAAAGCCTTTAAAAAAAACTATATCTATTACCTAGCTCTGTAATTAATTTATAATTCCATGCAATTATATTTTTTCCATTTTATTCACCACCCTCCACTTTAAATCCTGGACACGTCGTTCGCACACGTTTCAGCTGGGCTCATTGTTTCATGAATATTGTTGTGCATGTAAAATGTGCAGAGACTCTGTGGGTGATGTGTACTATAAATAAACAGAAGCTGAGGTTGTTTGAGCGTCTGTGTGCTGTATGCCAACATCTCACACGCTCAACGTCTCCTTCTGTTTGTGCAGATTACCAAAGAAAGAAATTCACTGAAGAAATTTACTTACTTCAGACTGGCCTGTTAATAAAGTGTATTTTATACTGTCAGCTGTTAGTGATGCCCTGAGGATAAAACGAATACCTCCAATATTACTTTCTACATCTTTAACGTATTTATATCTTCAGTTCATTCAGTTTTCTAAACTTGCAGAAAGAGTCTGACATTCGGTTCAAAAGAGGGGCAGGGATGAAGACCAGATAGAGACTTAGGAAAATCAATTGCACAGTGGAAAAGAAAGCAATCTGTCAGACCACATAACTGTAGCATGGTGGTTTTAACACATCCAGTCAGGCAGAGCATGTTTGAAGAGCGGCTTCACTTGCTTTGCTGTTGAACTGCACCGGCCTATCAGAGAATCTCTCCATCACTGAGGTTGTACAAACAAGAGTTTCTATGTGACCCTGTTGCCCAAACATGCATCAGCTGTATTTTCTTTCAAACGCGAACGCTCTGAAATCAGTGCAGCAACACGCCGTGATGGATAGAAGTTGGCGTTGGAAGTCGCCGTTAATCAAATTAAACGTGATTTGTTACAGCGCAAGAATAACTGTGATAAATATGTGCTGTTTGGATTCGTGACTACTTTCTCAAGGTCATGCCTGACGGTGGAGAGGAAGGATAGGTACTGCATTTAGAAACTGCAGACAGATTTCACAATTTTTTTGGGGGGGAACTGAGAATTACATCTCGAAATGCAAATATGGACTCCCTGGAAAAAAATGATCACGTTTGAGAAGGATATGAACAATTGGTCCAGTCTTTTCCTCTCGGTGAAGTCAAACACGAGAATATTTCAGCGTTTCTAAATGTCAAACAGTGAAAACACACTACATCTATGTGCATGCAGTTGAATTACCTGCCTTTGGTAAAAACTGTTCCCTAGTCTAACACTGCACTCCGGTTTTATCTGATTGGAGGTGTTGCATTTAAAAGCTTGTCGCATTTACTTTTATGATTGGATGCATTTATTTTTATGCTGAGTGCTGGGTAAATAATCAGGAACACATTCAATATTACAGAGGAGAAAAAGAAAAGATGTGGACTTTTACATGTAAATGCTTGGATTCAAAGTGTAAATGCTTTTTCTTTTTTTGCATACATCTTCCATAGTGTGGGTCTGACCTGGGTCTTTAAGGGTCTGCCATAATAACATTTAAGGTAAAAGTTCAAGCTGTTGTCAGAGGATGGAGATTTGAACACAGATAAAGAACAAATGTGAGCTACATCGGCAACCAAGAATATGAAAAGTTGAAAAACATTTTTTTCTTTATTGATTTCTGGGATATACACAGTGGAGCGTCACATAAATGTAACGAGGATGAGAAAAGACGGGAGCATATGGACATAAAGTGCACACCATAGGATTACTAACCCTTTGTGTTATGTCTCTGTGTTACATAAGTGTACTGCACTGTTTGTCCAGGCTAATACAGAACGAGCAGATGGCTGCTCGACAATCATTTGTGGGATTAGCCGATTCAAGGGGGAAGAAAATTCAATACATTTCTTTATTCTTCATTCACTGAAAGTTCAAATACACGACAAGGACACAAATATTTTTAAGCTCTAAGTTTCCATTCAAACGTTGCAGAAATCTGAACCAGATTTCAAAACAACTGAAAGCACATTTGCACTGATTAGTGTAACGTGAATATTTGAAGTCGGTTTGTCAAGAGAAACAGCTGATGGTGCTATTTCTTAAGTCGATAACACGGCGACTGCTGTGGTTTCCTTCTGTAGGTTAAACACTTTAATCCTTGCAGCGTCACACCTCCGTTATATCTTCTGTGTAATGACTGCTTGAGATCGCTTAGAGCATTGATCGACTTCAAATTTCTGAGCACTGTGATGGCTGCTTTTATTTAGTTGTTTCTTTTAGTGTGAGTGTGCGATGAAACTGCTGTCACAGACTTCCAGCAGGAGAAACCACTTTTTAGGTTTATTCCAGGAAAAAATGTAAATTTAAGTGACTATCAGTGGAAATTGATATACGACACTAATTTAGCCGCCCGTAGTTTTGTCACAGATTTAATTCAAAGTTCCTTCTTGTGTAGGATTTGATCAGACCTGATATTATTTTTATCAATAAAACTCATATTAAGTAGTTTTTGTGGACAATAATGACATTTACTTTGCATTTATTTATATATACTTATATACACAAATGTCTAAACTCAAACGTGTCTCCTCCATTCAAACAGTAATCCTCCTTTTTATCATCATTTTGCATCGAGACCATATCAGCGTCTTTACAGATATTCCCAACAAATGCAAACATAAAGTATAACGATTTGACTCGTCTAGCCTTCGTGGAGCTGCCGTTCCACTGTTTAGTTTGTCCAGGTGGAGGCTAAGCTTCGTGTAATTTGGGTCACAACTTGCAATATGTGTCTCAGTTATTATTCCATTTCTTATAAAAATGGTTTTGTCGGAGATCTGTCTTTCACACTCTCATTCGCTGCAGTGAATAGAGTCGGACTGGAGACGGCAGAGAATCGAAGCAGAGGAAAATAATAAGTAAACATGGCTTTTTGAGCAAAGCTGGAGTACCAACCTGGAAAAATGAGCGACCAAATTCATCTAACAGTCCCAAATTCACTGTGTGGCGCTTGAGTTTTAAGACTTTATTTTACTATTTCTGCTTTTACTGTGCTTGTATGATTTATATTCATTCACCACGAGATGTGAAGGATTAATACGGAGCCTGCCCTCTCCCTTCTTTTTCTCCTCTCCATTATGTCCTGCATGTGTACATACCATGAAAAATATATGCCTCATGTTTCCTACTTGTCTTCTGGTGTCAGCAGAGAGAGACAGAGTGAAATTTGCAGTATGAGAACGCTTCATCCGGCTAAAAAATGGATGCTTTACCAGCCGTATGCATTAATTGTTTGCATGGATAATATGTCGGTGTAGTGACGCTGCAGGATGCATCAGTGAAGCCGGTGACACAGCTCAACCAGCACTCTCCCTGCAGTTAAACTGCTCTGAGGACGTTACATTACTGCCACCATTTGGACACTGCATAAAATGGTCAGTCAATATTTAATGCCGACTCACTTCTAAACTACCACATAAAGCTCAGCCAAACAGATTTACCTTTACACCCTCAGCTTCAGGAGAGCAAACAGCCTCAGCATCTCTGGCTGGACACTCACTTTTTTCCTCCCAGATATACTACCACAATTCCCCACCTTGTTATCTCGTAAAATTAAAATCCAAAGCGACACGAGGCTGAGTGTGAAACCTTTATCCACTTCCCTGATCTTTGTGCTGCCTTTTATTCCATACCCGGCATTAATGGTGAGCTCTTTTAACAGCCTTTGCATGAATAACTCCCTTAATTACCGCCACTGTCACTTTTCCCCAGTTCGTTTCTGCCTCTCAGCCGAGCGAGAACACGGCCCTCTCTTACGGTTTGCTTCAACCTCGGTTACCACGTCCCCCCCTTTTTTTTTATATCGCTCACATGGCTGGAGCATTCATATGCAAACAACAGTGACATTTTCCCGACATATGTAATGCATTTTAAAGAAGCGGCAGCTCTCTCGTAGGTTAACCGCGAGATAGACTGTTTTTCTAGCTTCCCTTTTTCATCCCTTTATTCTTAAAAGTATTATTTTGAACCTCAGAGTCTAGAAATCTCTTCAATCTTGAGTGACAGTCCGGTATTTGACTGCATCCTTTTTTTTTGCTCTTGGCCTCTGCTGCCTTATTCCTGATCAAACCCGATATCGCGCACAGATTGGAAAAGAAGGCAGTCTTTACCTTTGCTATCTGTCAGCTTAATCCCCGTGGAACATAACTTCATTTTCTCTCAACACTGTTTTGTTAGCCACCCTTGACTTCTTCCCCAAAACGCTCTTGGTGTTTCATCACTTCCTAATCATTAAAAGTTTCTCAAATCCTCTTCCACCTATTTCAAATCTTTCCCCCCTCGATAGTAGAAGCACATTTCTTTTTTTTTTTTCATCTTTTTCATCACCAACATTGAGATTATTGCCAACATTTTCTTCTCGAGTAAAGAAGAACCTCGATCTTCTTTCTACCTGCCGAGCAAGAAGAGGATCACATCTGGACGGCGGCGTTTCCGCGTCCTCTTCTTTATTCAAAGAGCAAAATGCAAAAATGTCACCGTGAATGAACAAATCTTCAGAAAGCTCCGGGGCATGGGGAGAAAATATTCACGGAGAGAGGATAA
>JBAJHX010000067.1:20345643-20384685 GCA_037176925.1 Amniataba percoides | reverse complement strand
GCTTCATCAGTGCTTTTTTTCCCTGCCTGCTGACACTGCTGCTGAAATGAGACTGATGAGATTTTCCGGACATAAATGTAAGACTATGAGCTAAAAAAAAATAAAGAAAAAATCACTGTTAGAGTCAAGGCGATGTGGGTTATACTTCTTTCTTGTGAACAACCCGAGATATTTGATCCGTGTAGAAAATATTGATTAGTCGAGCTTTTAAAGTGGCATCTGTGAACACTGTAACCCTAAACCTTAACTCGTCAGCCCACTAAACCCTCAACATGTCTAACAGCAGAGACACCTGATATGCCAGACTTGCCTTACTAATGTTGGTTACAGGAATTAATAATCTGAGCAACGAAAGGACTTTGGCGCTGCAGCAGAATAATACAGACCTTACTACAATATTTACAGACACTCACACATCTTGAATGAAAACATTGTTTGTTAGATGACAATGTGATTAGTGAAAGTGAAGCAGGCAGCGGATAAATAGACGCGTTTCCCCCCCATTAGACTTTGTGAGACAACAGCACCGATCACGCTGTCGCCAGTGATCACAGAACCCATAAACAAAACCCAATTAGAGATGTGAAAAAACAGTAAAAAGAGGGGGGGTGGGGACTGATGGAGTGGGTGGGGCGGCCTCCTATAGGACCTGCTGGGCTCCTGGGACCTCACAGATGTGACAGTGTCTGGACTGCGTCTGGAATATAATGTAATTCTGATGAATTAATAATCGTGGAGAAAATGTCATAAATAATGAGGTGACTAGTTTACGCTGCTGAAAGTGGAGCCGTGCTGAGCCGTGCTGAGCAAGGGTGTGGCCCCCCACCCCCATCTCCACCCCCACAACCCCACGACACCACCCTCATGTTGATGGTGGCAGGAGGCGAGGCGCCAGAGCGATGTGTGATGTGATCCCAGAAGTCCCTCTGCAGACCTGGTGAAAAAAATGGGAATCCCTGGAGTGGGGATGAGGAGGTAGCTGTGGTCCGGGGGGGTTGTTTTTGTATATATATGCGTGTGTGAGTGTGTGTGTGTGTGTGGGATAGGGAGACGGGGTTTGGGGGTGGCCATGTCTTCTGCTTGGCTTCACCTGAGACAATGAGTCAGCCTGGCAGATTTGTGCCAAAGGGGGGCGAAAGGTGATACTGAGCCAAGAGCGGGTGAAAACATTTCATACAAAGTCGCACACAATGTGTGCACAATGTTTTTTTTTTTTTTCAAATATCGGCTATTCTTAAGCTGCATTAATTGATTTTTGCTGACAAAGGGGCAGGAACATCATGCTGACACACACACAGACTGAACCCCTTCTGGCCTCGCACAGTGGCTGAGACCGACCTCGTCTTCTTGTACATTCAGCAGGCTCAGAGCTGCCTCCATGTTGCTGCCTCTCTTAACCAGCAAGTCTCTAAACTGCCTGTTTGGTGCAGCAAGTATTGGAGCTTTTTTCCTGCTTAAAGTCTGCGTTGAAGAGAGCTGATATCTTCCAACTTTACAGAACAATCTGCTGAACAGTGTCACAGAGGGGGCTGAAGTAATTATTTTCAATTTTTGAACAAATTCTAATCAAATTATAACCATATTTTAAGAAGTGTATTGATTTGAATAGATTTTACAAGGATGGTATGTTTCAGGGCATTAAACAGTTGCCAGAGGACAGGTCACTATAAAATGAATATATAGTAATTAGACTTCACTGGTGGCAAAAACAGCTCGGTGACAGAAATTGGAGAAAAAATGTCACCAGACAGTGAGACCACAGGATGTTTATGCTTTCAAAATTACATTTTTACCTGATTTTTCAATATTTATTCAACAGCAAAGGGGTTGAAATGAGCAAAATCCTTGTTTGAAGTCCATTCACAACAGACAGGGTGACTTGAATGGCCTGCTGGCTGGTCAAATATCTTCCTATTTAAACTGTACAAATATAACAAATGAAAGAAATTAATTCTTTGCCGCTTCTGAAACGTAAGGTATCAGTATGAGCAGTAAAAAGGTTTCTTGTCTGTTGACTTTAATATAATTTCAGACATGAATTAAGCTCAGGGAAGATTAATAAACAGAAAAAAGGAGACTAAAAAGAGTGTAGTAAGTCTTACACTTTATTTTTTAATGTTCCCCCTTTCTGTCCTTTCTTTCTGTCTGGGTCTCACCCCCTCCACTCTAAGCGTCCTTCTCTCCCTCTGTATGGTTCCCTCTGGCCGCGGTCCGTCATGGTTCCTCCATGCTTCATTTCTTCATTAGGGGTTCTGAGCATTTCGCAGAATAGATTTCCACTATCAGGGATCCCATGCTGGTCTGGACGGATGGAAAGTCTAGACAGTTTGGAAAAAAGTACGACAATTCACCTTCACACTGTGGACTGCAGCTGCTGTGAGGGCGAGAATCATCTGCATTGGTAGCGATGGAAAGGCACTGGTTGGGTATGTGTGTCCTTTGGGGTGATGAGGCATCAGTCTCTGTCAGATCTCCATCTGTTTTTATGGACATGGAGAGTTTTACTTGTTATGCTGGAGCCAAGTAGCATGAAGCTTTCCTGGGTTTGTTTTGGTGAGTCTAACGGATGCAATGCACACCAGTCAGCTCTGTCAAGCACACAGTTGAAACTAAAGCCTTATTATCTGTACCACCATTCAAAGAGAATCCTAACCCTCAAAAACATATTTTTATGGATCAGTATTGCTGCAGTCTTAGCCTTTGGGTAATATAAAATACTATAAATCAATAATGTCTGCTAATTTAGCAGTATATGAAAAGATTCAGGACACTGGCACGTTGTGGTAACAGAAGGTCATACTAGTCATCAGTAGCCGGTGGAAAGGTTGGACTGTCCTTCTGGGGCATCTCTGGCCATGTCTGCTCTTTGTGACCTCCAGTGAATATCCACTGCAATGCCCAGCCTTTATTATCCTCCCCTATTGTCCTTCTCTATGAAACACACCCCACACAATGCTTTCATTACGATTGTGTGGTTTGTAAAAAGACACTAAAGAAGCAGTGGCATCTCAAAATGTTGTTTTTTTTCAGTTCGGATAATAGACTAATTCATAGATGACTTCAGCTTTCAAAATATATAACATAAATATATAACACAAATCTGTAAAGGGTTTCAAACCATCGTGATCAAAGCTTTCGACTCCTCAGCTGAGCATTTAAGTTGCTTTAACATAAGCATATCATATCTTAACCAGATAATATTCATATGGGCCATTTTGAATTCATTGGTAAATCCATAATGATAATTTTTTATGTGTTTGGTTTATTTCAAGGGATTTCTTATTTCACTGTAGCTGGAAAAGGCAATCTAACGGGAACACTTCTGTTGTCGACAGCAAAGCATTAAAATGTGCCACTGTAACCGATGTGAGGACGATTTATTAATATTAAACTCTCACAGTGAATATATTAAATATATATTAAATGTGCTCCTCTAAATTGTATTCAGGACATACCTGTTTTCATATCTGTCTCATCCACGTCGCTTATATCTTTTGCATTAATTTTCTGCTTGCTACACCGTCGATTTTTATCAGTTTGCTCTCGTTGCGATGGTTGTTCCTCTGTTAATCCACACAATGAGCTCGATAAGTCAGGGTGTGGTACTCACTCCCCAAGAGCTCTCACACTTCCACAGAGATCTGATAGCATTGGGAAAGTGATGCTCTGCAGTCATTTGGTGAAGACCTGGGTTGGATCATAATTTTGACAAACACGGCAGATTGTCTCAGAAGGGTAAAGCTCTGTTGTCTCCTTTGAGACCCTGTGAGCAGGTATTTTCTGTTTTTCACTTTCACAACAAACACAAAGAGGAAGATAATGTTTTAAAGAACATTTCTAGCTTACTCCAAATTGGGTCTTATTTTCACGGTTTTGTCCATCTTTCTTATCGTTGATAACACTTAATTAATGATGATGATGACGATACCTAAAAAGAAGTCAGACAGGGAAACTTGTTAGGAAAAGAAAATGTATTCAAATAACAATGTCAGGTCTGTTTTAAACCACAAACTTTTTAACTTTGATGTATTTAACTCCAGAAATTGTGCCTTTTTTAGATATTCTGCTTAAATTATTGTTGGGTTCACAGTCTCATCAGTCTCGGTGTATTCACAGCAATGTCGCTAGCAGGTATTGTGATGAGAATACTATTATTATAACAGAACAGAAATAATCTGAATAAGATGTAATACATTGGAATAAGTGTAATGGAGCAGCTACATTCAAAGAACCTTCTCTAAAGAACATTTTTAAAAAGCTCGATATTAAAGAGGTGTAAAAATGGCTTTGCGTGGAAGGAAAAACAACGAAGACAGGACAAAAAATAGACTTTTCAAATCAAATTGTGAGTAGGAGGAAAGGGTATATATATTTTTTTGTTTTAGTGTTAGTCCTCTTGCCAGAGACTCACAGAGTTATCTCCATACTTCTCCACACTCTTATAGAGCCAACAATATAAACTTTCTTTCTCTTTCCCTCTTCTCGCTGCATATTACAGCCCTCATCTCTGACAAAAAAATAGCTACTTTTGCTCTACTGGAGTCACATTACTTTGCGCCCCTTGGTAGCTCTGTATCCTTATGACTATTTCCATCACTGTTTTTCTTTTTTATGACCAAATATATGTGGCTTTGCCAGGTTTTTGGAGTCCCCTGGCAGATGTGCTTCCACAGTAGTTCTCATTATCTACAGCAGAAAGAGGAATAATTTAACCTTTCATGCTCTCCATATAGGCATAATGCACAGCAGCACTTATGTACTTTGCCATTGGATGGAACAGACCCATTGATGCAACCCTCTTTTCCTGCTTCCTGAGTGATGTTAACTATTTCAGGGCCTCAGACAGTGCCTCATGTATACTGTCACGCTAGCTTACAGTAATTGCTTGTTCTCCTGACATCCCCTCTCTTTTTTGTCTCTTTTTTGTGCACAGTAAACTATGTTAAGATATTGTTTGAGCTGGTGACACAGCCCAGTGAACCTAAAAGGGATAACAGTTGCACCTCTTTTCCATTAAAAATGAATTCAGGCCAAAGACAAGCGGATGCGCCCCCCATTTTCAAAGAGTGGACTGAAAGTATGGGACTGTTTGCAGCCTCTATCCAACAGTCTGAAAACATTGCTTTTATTTTCCCCAGCTCTGAATGAACTTGTGAGCAAACTGCTAAGTGTCTGTCTACTCTTTTTTGTGCGTTTTCTTGGTGGCTAATTCAAACAGGATCCCGGCCAAATGCTGCGTTCCTTTCACTGTGACACTGCGCTCAGTCAAACATTCGCAATCTGGTAAGAAAAGCAGAAATTGGCCCTTGGACCCTGTCAATGCAGGAGAGGTACCAGCGCGAAAGAAGTATATTTGCATAGGACCTCAACAAGCACACAGAGTTGGTATTGAAAAAATATCACTTTGCCTACTCCTGTGAAATTTGCCTTCTCCGTTTGCATAACTGTCAGGAGTTGTAACAGTAGATGAGCGCTTCAGTTGGTGGTCTCTGCCATAACGATATGGGAATGAGGGGCATGCTCTGGGAACGTAAGTCGGTATGGAGGTGAAAGGGGTGTGAATATGTCAGTTATAGTGGCAGGAGTTCAATTTCACTGTGGAATGTGCTGTTGGTATATTTATGCAGTCAGTAAGGCCAACAAACCCTGCCATGTACCTCCGTGCAGTTCCAAGTGCTGTCCACAGCTCATGTCATGATATAAACCATCAGCTTTTTTGGTTCAGAGCTCGTTCTGGAGCCCTAAAACAGGCCACTTGCTTTTCCATGAGAATCAGTAATGTGCTATGAGCCTCAGCTATCGACACAGCACTGCAGTAATGGGGTGATCGGAGACATAACACACTGGTTATGTAGTCCCATCGTGCTGTTCCTTTACACCAATCATTGATGAAAGATTCACACATGGATTTTGGTTTATTCAGGCCCAGAATTTCAAATAAAAGGCTAAAATGGCACCAGTATGTGGTGTTGCAGTTTTATTTCAAAACTGCAGATGGATGACAACTTCAATATCCAGTCCTCACAGGAGAAAGCTGTTGAAGAGAATAGGAGGGAAATATGAGGTAGCAACAAGAGACAGTATACTGCTCTAAAGGAGGGTGCATGTTTGTTAGTTCTGCCTCTCACTGCCTTCACTTCTGGGTAGCTTCCTTTTAGCAGAGATCTCCACCATTCTGTAAGTGTGCTGCATTTAGTGTTGAGAACAAATGGCATAAGTCTGTTTGAGTTGCTGGGAAATAAAAGCCCCACTGAGCAGCCTCTTGGGGGTCCAGATAAATGAACTAGCCTGTGTGCAGCTGCTGTCTATTGTCTGAACAGACGACGGCGGGAATTCCAAGCCTGATGATGTTTCTTTGGGTCAGAAGCTTTTCTTTGTCCGGAGCACTTGAACTTGTCTTGAACTTGCCTTAATCTCGTTCCGATTTTGACTGATGAGTCTCAGATCTGTTTTTCTGCCCTATGTCTGACTCTGTTTTGGATTATATCTGTGTAGAAAATGTGGTCTTTTATGTCCTTAAACCTCCTCGCATCTGCAGCCAAAAACCTTTGCATTAATTAGCTGGATGTTGAAGGGTTTAGTGGACCTCCTGCAGACATATCTGCATTTCAGGGGGAGAGAAATTCAGAGCACATAGTCATATCTCTGCTTCATTGCCTGTTCGATTCCCCCCAATTTTAGGGTCGTCAATTATCATTTTCCATGCATGAATTGAAACACTGCCCTTCACTGAATATGTACTATAGCTATTATTGGCTGTTGTGCTCAAAGAACCTCATTTATCAAGCACAGTGTAAAATATTCTACCTGAAAATGCATGAATTAGACCATGGGGAGCAGTTTTTTGGTATATATGAAATCTGAAATTATGAAATTTGAAACACATACACCCACAAAGTCTTAAGAGCTTTAACTCTCTATGCCATCCTCTGCATTTGTGAACTAGAGTTCACAAAGAAAGTTAACTTTTTTGATTAAAGTTTAGAAACTTCGCTGATTCTCTGGGAACAAATTTCAAAGGGTGCAATGGGAGTTCACCTTCTGATTGTAAATCAACTCAAACTGTTATGACTGCTATTTAGACCTCACAGGTAGTCTCAGCTTTTAGTATGATTATAGTTGCACTTAAACTTTATTACAGTGATTTACTGATGTAGTCAAAATGCAAATTGCTTTTTTGTACCAAGGTTAGAAATACACTAAAATCTGTGAGATTTATCAAGGAAATAAAGAAAAAATTCCACTTTTAAATATGTACTGCAACTGGATTTGACATTTACTGTAAACACAGGACATGAACAAAATGCAAAGAGATGGATGAATGAGGGTCATTGTTCCTCTGCAGATGCACATTGCCAGCTGGAAAGACAGTACTGCAGCAAGTTCCTCTGCGATGACTGGATGTGTTTCACATCTGCTCATCAACACATTCAACACGTCTATTTTCAGACGTGTTCATTTTTCAGGGAACATGGTAACTGCTTGAATGATTCAAGCAAAAAGCAGTGCCGTTTCTGTTTTAATTATGACTCGCATTCACTTGTCAGACAGGCACTTTGAGCGATTGAAGACTCAGTGAGTGCCTTCGATGCACACCGATATTCTCATATTGTTAGATGTTCTTTTCATGCATTGCAGTTATTCACCCAATGGGTTAAAATAACTCACATGCTTTTTAATGTCAAATATCAGAAGCTAATATATATTTTTTGGATTGATACACCGTAGTCATTTGTCACAGATATCCAGCACATTTTATGTAAGTGCATGTAAGTACATTATTAGAGACAACTTATTCAGATGGGGGAAATGCCTGTGCATCTTCTCACTGGAAATCTTGCCTCGGCATACATAAGACATCCTTATTAATGGGATCTTACCTTACTTAGAGCTTTGTGCTGAAACCAAAATGACACCTTATAGAAACAATTTTCCAAGCAAATATCTGAAACCATACGAAACGCTATCATTGGTAAGATTTAGAAGAGAGTGAGCTTAGCTTGAAAATTTGAGTGCATCCACGTTCTTGCTCTCTCTCAATCGTGTGTCGTTATTCTCAAATTTGATGTGATCTGAATATTTTTTTCCACTGATTATCTGTCTCATGTACTTTTATAACATAGTCACAGTTTTAGCAAGTATGACCAAATGTTATTTTTAAATAAGTCATCTACTTCTGCTTTAAACAGCACTTGTTCTCTTTAAATACCCTCATGACTTGATACTGTCTCACTGCAGCTATGGAAAACAGAACTAAATATAAAAACAGATACCAACCTTGGCATTTGAATTATCAGAGATTAAGACAGAGACAGGTGGTTGGATGGAACCAGTCCTGAGTTGTGTGTTTGTCCACCCAAATGTGAACAAGAAGGGTGAAGCAGCATAACCTGAATCAGACTGAACTGCATTTTCTTTTTCTCTTCATTATTCAGTCTGGCATAGTGTCTATGCTAGTCCTGCTGTGGCCTAACTAATCAGTAGGGAGTGACACATCCCTCCCCCAACACCATTTCAGTCCAGCACGGTGATTATATCTGCAGGTCGACTTTCGTTTTTGAAAGACATTAAGAGGTAGAATTTATATCTGATTGTCCTGTCAGGTTACCAGGACAAAATACTGCTTCAGTTAATCTATGAAAGTTAAATCTTGTCTCTCTGGGTAAAAAGATGAATATGGGTATAGTTTTACAACAGTAGTAACTTTAATTTCAGGTTATAGGCTCATTGAGGAGAGGTAGAAGTTGGAGTTGGCACTGAGGTGTCAAAATAACTTCATCCAGTTTTGACCATTACTGTGGCGGCAGCAGAGAGAATCGAGGCACGATTGCGAGTGCGTGTTAATCATGCAGCTTGTATGAAATCTGAGGCTTAGCCAAGGGAAGACTGAATCACCGTGATACAGGGAGCTATCTCTGAAATGTTCCATGACTCACCTCCCCAGTATTCTCTGGGCAGGGATCCTCCTCTCCCCGGAGGACTCGGTCTACTCCATCTCCGATACAGTGAGGTGGTGATGGCTGGCAGGCTTTCGACTTTTCAAGGCCATTATCACGACCACTGCCGCATCACTACCTTCATCCACACTTCATTCCCTTAAGTGTGATTGATGGGAATGTCCTGCCTGGCCTAGCACCGTGTCATGGCATACAGCCGAGGGCAAGGACTCCTGTGAGTGGGACAGGAGGGGAGGGAGGGGGCAGAGGACTTGAACTTTATCGGTGCCATAGCGAATCAGCGTGAGCAGAGTTTACACTTACACAATATATAGGAGCAAAGTCATCACCCTTGACAACATGACACGGTACCACCGGAGGCTATAATAGCTCAGGGACACTTGGATACAAACAGCACACCTCCACCAAGTAAACAGGGGGTGCTGGTGGTATAATCCAGGAAAGTTCACAGAGAGTTCGCAGCTGTATTTACAGTTCCACTCATTTCCAGAGGAATTCATGTTTTGTCCTTTAAATAGTAACGTGGTCATTAATACAAGAGTCCAAATCAAGTGTGAGTCCGAATCTGTGTGTATTGTGAGTACGCAGACATAAGTTCTGTACTTAAATATAGTTCTGAGAAACTTCTTAAGTATTTTCAATTTCTGATTCATTCTCTAGTGTAGATTTTACTCAACAGCTACACTAAATATTTACTACTACTGCTACTAAAACCTCCTACACACATATGATCACAGAGGTGGTGTCAACTAACAAGATCAACAAGATCAAAATGCTGTTTGCTTTTCTGTGCTTCAGTAATAATATCCCAGCTATTTAATTTCTGAATATTTTTTGACATTGATACCTCTATAGTACTGGAAGATTTCAAATGAAGTAATTAAGTAAAAGATCTAAAAACATCTTCCACCACTGCCCAAATCTGTCTTTTGAGGATAAAACACTAACTCCCTGTAGGCTTGAAGAGACCATAGGAGGTTTCTACTCTTCTCAGCTTCAATTTGCTTTCATAAAACTGATGCCAATGGTGACACCAGAAGAAGAGACCAAATTTGTCAGAAAAATAACCCCCTTCTGAATCACTTCTCCACTGTCCATCTGTTTGCTTGGTACGTGAGTGATTGATGTTGTTGACAGATTAATTGCAAATGATGCAATGGAAGCAGCCGCACTGATTTGAAACTCAATACTTTCAGTATTGGTATTTGCATCAATCACAATCACAATCCCAGGAACGCAGAGCTTCAATTTGCTTGTACAGTGTAGACACAGTGATATTCAATCCTCTTCATAGAGTCATTACTCTAGAGCGTGAACTCTGACCGTGTTGGTGACCTACATTTATCTCCACAAAGTCTCTCTTCACAACCTGCTCTATCGGTTCAGACTATCTGTAACGCTGCATCCTGCTGTGGCTCATGTGAATCACAACTGTAAAATACTGTAAACTGTAAACTAAAAGTACTCACCGTCTCTTTGGGAGGCATCACATGCAAGGCCTGTGAGAGCAGTGCCTGAACAGTGCGTTCCCTAACCTCCATGGGCAAGGTCACCTGAGAGTATAATACACAACACAAATGTGGGCCATTACAACTTAACAGCACCCATTTTACTCCACCGGTTAATTTATCGCAGTAACCCAAAACGCTTCGGCTGACCTTTCCTTCTGAACAGTCAGTGTAGCCATTTGCTCTCAAAAGTGCCGTTCATGGCAGCGTCAGGCTTTGTGTGAAATGTGTAATTTCATGTTGTTGATGGCGGCAGCGCGTCGCAACTTTGTGGCCTTGTTTAAAGTTGTGGGTGTTCAATTTCAATAAGCTCAGCACAAGAGGTTGACACCAGCCGCAAGTAATTGCAAACACTTTTCAGGGTCACGCTCCGTATAGATCTGAGGAGTAATTCTAGCCAGCCGAGATGACAGAAACAGAAGTCAATGGGAGTTTTTGCCCTCCTCGTGGGGAGTTCATTGCTGAAGATCAGAAAGGAGACAAATGACAAAGCAGGGAACCCAAGGAGACAGCCAACTGTTAAACTCTTGCTTGCCACTGTTGCTCGGTGCAGAACTGAGGTACTTTTTGAGTTCTGACCGAACAGTGTCTGCAATGGAAGGTGTTAAAATCTATTACGTACTGGAAATTGGCACTGAATGCTCAGTCAGAGGCTTGTTCGTGTGTGTTTTCATAAGATTTTCTGGTAGAAATCATCACTTTTTTCATGTTAATTGCAAAATGAAAATTATGGTTTGGTTACTCAAATTTGCAGATAACTTAAAAGACAATGCTCATGTATCACCACTTGGTCCGGACATTTCAATCATTATATTGATCCCTGAATTTATTTGCTGGTATCTGGGAATACGACACTGGTACTACAACAGCAAAAAAAAACAAAAAACCCCAAAACAAGAAAATCATTGGCAGGAAGTCAATCTATAGACCATAGTTTCTCAAAGTGCTGCCCTTAGAAACAAGAGAGAAGAAAGTGAGATGGAAAAGCATCCAGAGAAAAAAAAACACAAAACATTGCTGTATTCTTTAGAAGAAAAGGAGGTTTGGATGGATCAACTTGTACTTTGTCTGACCTTGGGAGACCGATAATGTGATCTGCCTCCAGGTGCAGGTGAATTCAGTGCTCAAGGAAACGAATGTTAAATACCACGATGAGACCAATCACAAATCCTGCAACAGGTTCACAAGTGCAGCCATGAGACTGAACAGTTTCAACAAGGCTTCTCTGTATGCATTTTATTTCTATGCAGTCCTCAGTCATATGCTGTCTTCCAAAATCAGCACTCGGTCATCCAAACTTTGGGAACCCCTGCTGTAGACTGTGATGGATGTTATCATTTCAACACTGTATTTGGCTTCTGGGGTTTGTGTTTAGTGTGTCTGACTGTCTTACTGCTGGTGTTTCTTTCCCTGTCAGACGTCTTTTTAGCGATGTCATCATGTTCCCATATCTCAGTAATTAATTGGTGAGCTCAGTGTTATTATCGGTGATATAAATAATGGCCCAAGCTACAAAAATAAAACCCAAATTGTAATTGGAATGATACTTTTGGCTTTCTTTCTAATCACTTACAAAATTACTGAGAATCTCTGTTTATCCCTCTGGTTTTATCTATTTGTTGAATAGCCTGTCATGTTCTGTTTTCTCTGTATTTTATGCCTGTCACAGTCATTTTTATGGCCTGTTGGTTTGATTATACGCTGTGTTTTTTCTCGCAAAGTGACACAGTACACAGAAAAAAGCTCGGTGCAAACACAATGTATAATGACTTTATTAAAGGCAGGCAGTTTGGGAGAAATAGTATGATTGCTAAACAAAGACAGACTCTCGTGAGGTTTTCCCAAAATACTACATTCAAGGTTCATTTCATCTAATACCTCCACAGGAACTTTTTTTCCACCCCCTTTTTCATCTCTATCCACAGAACATCAGTAGTTTCTTACACCTTTGTGTATATTCTTGAATAAAAAATATATTCCGCACTCTCTTGGGTTTCCTGCAGTTAATTCTGCTGGTGATGGTGGAAGAGAGATCAATATAAAAAACCAGAAATAAACCGAGAGAGGATCTACTGTCTGCCGTACAAAGTCATCTTCATTGTATTTTGCTTGGTCAAGCTCTGAGCACATGATCTCTGGAGAGAGGGATTACAGGAGTACTAAGCTCCATATATTTTTTCCATCTTCCATGGCTCTAATTAATCAGGGCAGGGTTCTACCAAGGGGCTTAGCTGGCCCCTTGTCAATTTACAGCTATCGGCTTGCTTAGGCAGGCCTCGACAGCATCAGCCCAGTTGCCACCCAGAGCAGATAGCAACCTTTTAATGGGAAAAGATTTCACAAGCTGATGAGACGCTGAGAAAACAAAATACAACCAATAAAGAACTGAGGTTGCAAAGGGAATATCACAGCTTCTGCTTTTAAATGGATTTAATGAGTGCTATATTTATAAAATGGGCTCTCAGATGTCATTATTGTTATATTGTAATTGTCCTTGCCTTTTATTTGAACAGGGTTTCCAAGAAAGGTTTAGGTAATGAACCCCCCCCCCCTCCCCCAATGCTGGGAAACTGACACTTTTTTTCATTAGTGACTTTATCTCGCCCATCTTGGCTTGGACTGAGTTTTCTGGTGGTAAATGGCTTAGAAGCCTGAAGTATTGCACTCACTTTCAATGGTCTTTAAAGGGTCTGTGGAAATTTGTGTCATTTATTGGTCTTTATAGTTATTAAAATGATCTGGGAACCTAACATGAGATTTTTTTTTTTTACAGTTGATTAAAAAAAGAAAAAAGTAACTACAGTTCTCCAGGATTTTGATATGCAGTGTTGTTTTTTTATTTTTTATCATGGTTATGGTAGTTTCTTCATAACAAGCATGTTAGAAACAAAACAGAAACAAAATATGAATGGTTCCCAAATGACTTGTTAGCTGTGTAGTGGGTAAAATCATTCAGAAGTTTATATATTTGTATTTACTGTCACTTACTCTGGTTCACTTCTCTCTATGTATGGACTACATTTGTAAGGCCTTATGAAAATCTCCATTACTGTTGCCACTTAAAAGGGTCCTTTTAGCTCATTAATAGTCCATTAATTGTTTCTTTTTAGTAGGGCTTCAAGCTAGAGCCAAAGAACTGTCAGCAATGCCCTACTTCTATTATGGTGTAGTGAACACAGCTGTGGAGCTGAGTCAAGTCATAATGCACACTTGTTAGTACTGATTCTGGTAATCCTTTAGTCACTGTTCAAGGTGGGCATGTCTGTGGAGAAATCCCTTCCTTTTATGTACTTACGTTATAGTAGGTGCACTCTGAAGCTAATTGAATGCTATTATCTTTAAGCCGCAGTTTTGCCAAAAAAAACACATTCATATTCGCATTGGTCGGCACCTTTGTATCTTTTATCCAAAGATCTTGGTCCTGATATGAGATTTCAGGATGAAGAACTCTGGGCAGCCAGTTGCTATAGTAAAACTCCATATCTCTATCTGTCTATCTGTCATTATCAAAGGAAGGCAAACTCTGGCCACGGTCAAATTCAGGAAGCATTGATCTTTAAAAAACAGAGAGCTCTCAACACACTGGGATATTCTGTAACCTAATAACAGGTTGACCATTATATTTGAGTTAATTTATCAGTTGCTGGTCATTAATTGACTTCTGCTTGAATGCATCACCCTGCCCATTCAACTGTAAACGCATTTCAGCAGCACAAGTGGTTTCAAAGCCGCTGACTTTGATAGCTCATTGCAAATGTTAAATCAAATGGTGCGTGTTTTCTTTGGCACCACCTGTCTCGGGGCTTCAGGCTCTATTGACAATCCAGTAGTATGTTTCAGATTTACTGGTTCGAGTCCAGCCAGCCCTTTTATTTACAGTATGTTGGATTGTGGGATCTGAGGCGAGGAACATCTGTGAGTAATTGAGACAAAAGGAGGATAGGACCTCATCACAGGGGCCGCTGACATTAGGCTGTTTTACTGCCGCAGCCCACTTTGTACTGCGAGGAGTGCACTAAGAGCTCAAAGTAACTATTAGCTTTGACTGCTACTGATGTCAAATTAACAGAAAATGACTGATGTAGTGTATGAATAAAGACATAACTGTACACACACACAGTTATATACACAGCGTATAACTCCAATGTCACTGGTTTTGTGTTTTATATATTCACTCTTTGCGTTCATTGTCAGCAAAGTAGAGCTGAAACTATCATTATTTTCATTACAGATACATCTGCTGATAACTTTCTCGATTTAATCTTTTATAAAATGCCAGTAAATAGTGAAAAATGCTCATCAGATCATCCTAAAGGCCACTGTGATGTTATCAAATAGCTTGTGTGGTCTGACTCACTCGCTCACTCTCACTCACTGACTTAGATGTTTGGTTTACTGTAACATAAAGCAAAGGCAAACAGTAAATATTCATATTTCACAAGCTGGAACCTGGGAATCATTTGCATTGTTGCTTAAATAAATAAATTATTTCTATGGCTTCTGACTCAATTAATAAACAAATCTGTTTAGCTCTACTGTACAATAAAGGAAAAAAAGCAGAAGTAATAATTAAAAAGCAAGATCTTTAATTCAAGTTTCACAACATTGCTCATGTACCCAGACAAAACCCTGCTGCAGGCAGATGTATAACTTCGTCTATCTCGTATCATTGCCAGTATGCATATTTGCTGAGATTTGGAAGAGTTTTAGAAGGTTGTATTGGCTGTCAAAGCTTTGCAGACTGGCAGGAGGCTGTATCTGTTTACCGGCCAGCTGGAAAGGAAGAAAGCAAGGTTGTGATTAAGTCTGCCTATGAGGTAGAAGGCATGAGATAGTTTAGACATGATAAGCCCAGGGACCCAACCGTTGTTGTGTACCAGATGGATAGAGATATTGCGAGAGGCTTAAGGCAGCGTCGAAAGATGAAGGGATTATAGCAGCCAATCTTTCTGTCAATAAGTGGTTCGGAGGCTAGAAAAATTTACCTACAACAGTGTTTCCAAGAGATATAAGGGTACACAAGCGATTCAATTAAATATTCAGTCAAAACGTGTTCCTGTTACAGTTTATCACAATGTCTAAAAAATGTCTTGTATGAAATGTTATTCAGTCCCTCCATGTGACAGCTCTCACAGGTCTTTTCAAATCTGTAGCGACACGTAGAAGACAATCACAAGTCACAAAAGACTCACACATAAATTGTTGTTGATGTTTCATAATTGTATGGATGGCTCAGGAGATCATCAGCAAATCAGCTGCACATATTTGATAATAAAATCACCCATTCAGGTTTTTTCTGTGTAACTGCTTAGTATGCACCAGAGTTCAGATAACACAGTTCATCACAGCCTGAGCCAACAAACCAAAAAGGAAAATGTTTGCTAAACTGCACCAAGCAGGTGTGATGAAGCTTGAAGAACCTACAACCTGTACAAAGAGTACAACAGTTTAGAAAACAAAGACAACCTCTCTGTGTTACCACTCAGATTACGCCTGCAACAAACAAACATCAGCGCCTTGTATCATTGTCATTTTGCCATCACTGCACTGATAAAATGATCATTATTGTTTAGGTTTCCATCTCCAATGGTGGTAGCAAGGTGTCTGTCATGGTGAAACCAGTTGTACCAAAGCCCACTGAATGTGTACCTTTAGAGCGACATGCCATTAAATGTGACAGATGTATTGGAAATGATATTAGATTGGGGTTTCGAGGCCATCACTCACTGGTTCCTGACAGGTTACTGATGAGAATCACAACTATTTCCTGTCCCTCTCCCCACAGGGATATGTTTCTATGGAGGGGAGGGGCTGAAGTAACCCAGAGTGATTGGGAAGGTGGCAGTGACAAAGAGCATTTGTTTTTGCTCTTGAAAACAAGTGATGCGGTCGCATGTGAGGCCTCTCCCTTTGTTACTGAGCCTTTGCTGTCCTCAAAAGACTTTCACATGAGGGTTTGTGGCCTCTTCTATCAAACAGGAAACAGCACTGGTGTCTTTCTGACCTCTAAATATTCACCACATCTGAAACCAGTGATGTTTATTTTCCAACTTTGTTCATTTCCTGAACATCCTGTAACTTCCATAATACAGCCATTTAAAAAGCAGGCAAACACAGCAGATTTCAAGGGTCTCAGCTAACATTGAAAACATCCCAGGCTCTGCACCGTTACTTCAATATTTGTGAACACTTCCAGAGAACTTTTTAGAATTTGCTTTTATCCGTATCTCATTATGCAACCTGACACAAACACAACGTTTGTACTTTATTTTGGTGAGCCACTCATATAAAACCTTAAAATGCTGTTTAGAGCTGTTTTCTTTCTTCACCTGCATTAAAAATGCCCCTCACAAATTTCCAGAATTAAAGTCAAATCTTTAAATTGCTCTTTTTGTCAATCCAAAACCCAAAGATATTTTCGATATTTTAACACATACTCCAGTTTGTGAGGGTGTAACAAGAGAAAACGTACTATTTTTTGCATGATTGATTAATATTGATAATTGTAACTGACTGATAAAGATTATTCAGTTAAAAAATTATTGTAGTTTCAGCAACAGGTGATTTTACTTCGTAGTGTTGTTTTAGAGTTGGACACATGACGCAGATGGTGCACACTTTTAAGTTTGTACGAGTACACAGTGAGGCATATTCTCCTCATTTTAATTCCTCTGGTGTTTAATATTTGAGCAGATTTGAGCAGATTGTTTCCACTGGGCAGCAGTCTTACTGTTCATTGCACATAGCACACTGTTTTCTCCCCTGATTCAGTCATATCAGGACTGGAAGGCTTACTGCAGAAATGATGGCCCGGTGGCGATGCTCAGTCATCAGCACTTCCAATTGCAGGAGGGACGTGGGCTGTTCTCCGACTGGTACAACACAAACACACACTATCTCGTCGGCAGAGAGCACAGTAATGGAAAATAAAATAACTGTAGATCTTTGCGAGGATTTCAGATGTGTTCCACAATTTCAACTGCGCCTTGGTTGAAATCTGTTCAGAAGCTTTTGCAATTAAATTTCAAGTGTCGAAACGCTGTTATCAGGGCTGTTTCTTTAATTTGGAAAATTACAAATCTTCTAACGCTCTGTTTTGGCTGGAAAATGGGTCACGACATTATGATTTTTGCATTAGTTTTAGAAACTACATTAAACTCAATTAAAGATCGGACCTTCTCAGAGTTTCTCACCAAGCCGATGAATGAGTACGTTTCTGAGAACTATCCTATCTGGATCTGTATCTAGACCTTTTGTGGCGCATGTCCTAATGTAAAAGATAAGCCCACCCATAGGATCTTCAGATCATTTATCGGAAGACATAAGGGTCATTGCCCCTATAAAAGCCACTAATGATGTTACAATTGAATTTTCTGGCATACAGGACAAAAGACAGAGGTAGAGATAATAGAGGTTCCGATTAGGCATCTGGCAGTCAGGGGTATAATGAGATTGCCTAGGTATGAGTTGATTATGCTGTCATATTGATAAAAAATAATTGCATTTTCCATAATGCCCAGGAGGGCTTGAGGTTGGGAGTTTAGAAAAGTGATTTAACAGAGCAAACACACATGGATTGAGGTGGAGATCCCCTCCTCCTCCCAAAGAACAGCACATACAAGGTTTGCTAGCTCAAAAGGTCAATTTAGAGAACTCGGAAATGGCCACTGGAGAGTTATTTTGGGTTATCTGACTTTTTATGTCTGATGATATCTGTGATGTCTGATTGTGAATTAGTCTGGGTTTGAACTGCACTGAGTCTTTGCAGCATCTAAGATTTCTAACCACATCTGGAACACCAGTCCACATCAGACACACAAACCTGTAAGAGTATGTGTGTTTCTGAAGATATAATGTTGAACATTTTAATAAAAAAAAAACATCTGTTAAGTCTATTATTATAAGAGGTAATACTATGGTGACCGAGGCTATGTTCTGGGCCATGAATCTCTTCTGAATACTTCTGGACAATGGTAGTGACATAGTATTATTCACCATTATGTAAACTGATGAGTCAACATAGAGTATTGAAGAACGATCCAGTGAAGATGCAATATTTCACAGTGAGGTTGATGAATGTGGTGTTATTAAAAATACAATACTTATTTCTCTAAAAAAATCAGCCCTGACTTTTTGTTTGAACAACACTCAGCATGGCTGTTTGATAAACCCCAATGTCCCCTCCTGAGTTATAGCTGAAAGCTCATTAGAGGAAAAGTTGATTGACTGTGTACACAACTGTTTTGATAATTACATCTATAATTTGAGCGTTGAAAATTGTCCTCTATGTATAAAAACTGATTGTTAGATTTGATTGAATGTGAAACATTAATGAAAGAGAAATGCTGAACAAATTAATTTGGTGCCTTCCAGTGTAGTTTCACACCGTGCTTGGCAATGACAGTTCTGCATAACCTGCACAGCAGTAGGACTGGCTGTAGTGGCAGTAACATTAGCATAATATTTGTTTGAATATTTGCCCGTGCAGTATTGTGTCAACAACAAACGCTGCAAATAATCGTGTTTTTGGACGACACAATAAACTGCAGTGGAGCATTTTACATGCAGTAAGTGGGAGTACTAAGACACACTGACAAGTAAATGGAGTGTAGCAGGACGTAGCAGGGGGTTTGTGTAAAACTCTGACATGCTCCTCCAACTGAAGGTACTTAATAAACAACATTTTAAATTTGTCAGTTTACCATTGAGAGACATCAATATTTAACGATGGGCAGCGTGCTGTCTGCTTAGCACTTCTTTCATAAGATCTTTTTTTCTCCCTCTCTGCAGACGGCTCTCAGATGTTGGACTTATGGGTTTTCTTTTTCGGGTCGTATTCTGACTGAGATGTCAGACACAAAGCTGCCTCACTTATGTCTGCTCTCTTGCTTTAACTCTGTCTGGCCTGTTATTAGGCCAGGGAGTGATCTGACTTTTGTCTGACGTCCTATTGATTTCCCAGCCTCGACTATTTTGGCTGAATAGTGTCAGTTGTTTACGCCCTACCGTGTCCTCGCAACACCCCTGTAGTGAAGTGAGTCCTGGTTCAGCTGAGACTTTGTAGTTGGGACGGGTCAAGACTATCAAACCGTCATTCAATCATAAAAGGCTTCAAGAAAGGTTTTTTACAAGTGCCAGTAACATGCAACTATCAGATGACAGTAAAATGGGAATGAAAACATGAGCATTCAGAACAAAAGGGCATAACTACTGAACTAAAGCAGTTCCCCAAGAACAGGTACCCATCCCTCCACATTGAAATTAGCAAGGGCATGCTTGTGTGTGCTGGCAACCTTTGGAAACAGACTATGAGGCGGTGGTGGTGGGAGTAGGGTGATCTACAAAGAAATGTTCTCAGTGAATATCAAAAAGCATATTTGCCTGAAAGGCCAGTAAGCAGCATTAGAAGCAAAGTGATGCTTTTGGTTTTACTGTATTTACTTTACCGTGTTGCCATGCTAATCCTTTTCTGCAGTGTCAAAGTCCTGTGCTTTGTACCAGGACAAGCATTACCAGTGCCAAACAAAGTCACTCTGAGCATCTGGGTGAAAATAGATCCATCTCACAGCAATGAGCTGCAGGACAAAGTGCTTCTCTGATCAAAGACGGCAAACTTCAGAGAGGGGAAAAGGCACAGCTCTACTTCATCTTAGTCAGTCTCTACTCTAGGTCTCCTCTTGCACCTGAGACTATTGTGTGATCTGTATCTGATTGCATTATCTGGATAAAACCCATCTGATCGCAGACCTTGACATTCACACTTGATATTAATCAATTGTCAAAAAACACGGCATGTTCCAGGTCATTGGATGTGATGCTGCTGAACTGGCTCCACTTATTTCCTTATTTCCCTCCTTTTCCAGAGGGAGAGACTGTTTGTATGTTTCTGATTGGCAGCTTGAGATATCAGGAAAAGGTCAAATTTGGCTGAAACGGTACATCTGCAATAACCAATGTTCCAACTATTGGACAACTGATAAGAATAAAAAAATATATATATATATACACAGCTGCTGACTGGTTTCGACAAGTTCAAGTGAAAGCCAAGATATGTTTGTTTGTGTAGATCCGCGGTTCTGTGCTGTGTACTCTCCGATTTGTAAAGGCTCAGTCACAGAGACACGGTGCATTCATGGCATGTAAGTCACATTAGAGCAGTTAGTTTACTTCGTGGTCCGTCTAAGACCTTGACTCGGAGCAGTTTGGTACCAAGTCAGCTCTGCTGGAAGAGTCAGAAGAAAAGTTTGTGGTCTTAATACTTCTCAGCCAGTGCTTAATCCTGTTATCTGTGCCTGTGTGCTGTGCTAGCGGCACACTCTCCGCTCTGTGCTTGTTTTCAGCAGTCAGCTTGGATGCCACCGAACTGTTAGTTGGAGCTTTGTGGTGTAGACACGGGACGACTCTTTCAAATAGCAGAGCAAAAAGCTGAAGGCTCTTTTTTGTTGTTGTTGTAGAAGCACCAGGAGTTTGAATGGAGAACCATTTCCATACCTTTTGATTAACCTTCTGGCAATTTCCAGCCAAGGCGGGCAGAGCTAACTGGTGACTAGTTGCTGTAAACACACATTTGATGCTTCTGGCAGTAGCTAGCCTTTATGTTGGCAACCCGACTAGCTGATAACACCTTATCAGCTCTGATTCATGTTCTGGCAGGATGAATGGAAAGAACGACCAGCCTCATTAATTTGTTAATTAATTTAATAGTGGCAGCACAGAATATCACTCAACTAATGTATGACCATGTAGTGAATGATAATTGTATAATCTTTTTGAAGTACATCATTTAAATTGATGAAAAATGACATTTGAAAGTAATTTAAATATATTTATACAAATCCCATTCATTTGTATGCCTGTTGAAATACTGAATAGCGTTTTTTTAAAAAAAAAAAGCAATAGCCATTCAATCTAGTTATACATAGCAGTTGTCATTTTCAGGGCTAAAATATACAGTTACCTGCCAGTGCAGGAAACCACCTGTGCATGTCCTGGACGTGATGTATAAGACAAAATAAAATGCTGCCTAGTTGAGCTGAACTATATCAAACCACATTGTCCTCTTTAGTCGTCATTATAGCGCTGTAGACAGAAACACCTGTTCCCTTTCTCCTACAAAATTTCTGACAGCAGCAACTCGAAGCATAATTTCATAAGTTCCCAGTGAAACGTGATAAAACCATGTTGATTGTCGTCCTAGAAACAAAAACCTCAATTATCTGCAACCCGGTGTCTCATATCACCTAAAATCCCTCAGTGGCACTGAGTGAGCTCCCACCTGAGCCAGCCAATTGGTAGGTTAACACCAGCAGGTCACATAGTATTATAGCTTTGGCAGGGGCATGATCTTGGAGTATAGAATAAAACCTGCTAAACTGGAACACCAGGGTAACTCAAATGCTCTGTTTGTTGACTGTGTTATGTGCAAGGAAGTGCTGATTGTGTAAAGCCGAAAGCAGTTTGTACTGAAGAAGGGCTCCTACAAAAGACTTCAGTTGCTGAAAAGATGCACAAATGGTTCCTTGTTGTGTGGCTGCTGACATAAAGAGGACATTTATCCCGACAGTCTGGTCCCACAATGACAATTTACTGCAGTTTATTTCTGTAAAATAACTGAATTTGGGAAATGCCTGGAAAAATTAATTCATTTGATCATAATGAGAATCTCTTTCTAAGCAGCATGTAACAACATTAGCTATTTATTTTCAGCTACTTAGAAACCCAAAACCACTTCTTAGACCACACACTGACCACATTTACTTTCAACACTCTTCTTTTGCAAGCTGTGCATCTTCTAGAAAGTTGGGCATATTCCAAAAATATTTGCTTCTTTATCTCTTTGCACTTTGCACGTCATCTCTTACCATATGGGTCCACACAATATTGTGCCAGCTGTGAAAGTTTAGACCAACAGAGCCACTCATCTCTGACTGCAGCAGAGAGCTCTCTCCTCCATGAGTTTATTTGAATTTATTTATCTTGTGAAGTACATCTTCCATCAGATCACAAACTGTGGTTGGAGAATTTAAAGAATTTCAGAGATATTGTTTTGATGCTGAACAGTAATACTGACAGATGATCTTGGTTTTCTAAATCGATCTGTCAAAAGGGTAGTTGTGATATTTAGTAAGGCACTATATCGACAAAAAGTTCTTTATTTAAGCTGGACTGGGACATCGATGGCTGGTATCATATCGCATACATCGCATACTGTACAAGACAAAAGAAATTGCTGAGCATTTTACTGCAGCAATAAATGTTTTATTGGTAGCTTTTGATGATAGTTTTTATTGCTCAATCATAAAATTGTTATTCTTGTATTATCATTATTATTATTATGACCGTACCTTATTGCCTTGTTCCATATAGTTGTCCGAAATCTACTTAAAACGCGCCATTTAGCCGCACCATTGCACTGGCTGATATATTCCTCCAGTAACACGACCATTAACATGATGAATAGGATACATTTTGTTTTAACAACCATATGTATGTTGGAGTTTATGGTGCATTGATGTGGAAGCACGTATATATGAGACACTAAAGTCCTCAAATTTCAAAGTAGTGACTTTTAGGCTGCTGTTTCTGCCAGACCTCATTTCCTGCATTACTGTTGAGTGAATAAAATTACTTTCATTGAGGGGGGGGCATCAGTTGAGTGCTGTCGCTGGGCTTTGTGTGAAAAAAATGGTGTGGCACCCTTATAAGAATATCATTTAGGAGGGTTAAGAGGGGCTGCAGATCAAACTGTTGATAAATGTTATCTCTCGATGCGACTTTCAGGATGCTGCCAATGTGCAATCAAAACTGTGGGTGGACTGTTATTAAGACATTTCACTTTGAATACCGTTGACCTTTTCAGCCTTTTGCTTACGTTCCTATCAATTCAAAGTTACTTTCTCTCGCCGACATTTGTCCTTTGCCTGGCCCCTTTTCTTGAGCACTGGAGAGTGCTGAGATGATTACCACTTTAGGGAAGTAAAAGGACAGAGGGGCTTTTCTTCAGGTAGAGTAATAAGCTGACCTTGGCATTCGCTTTCCACAGCCTGCTCACTTTTGCAAAATCGACGCAATTTGCTGGCTATGAAAGAGCATGAATGAGGAAGTGTTTTATGGTGATTCTGACTGGATGAAATGATGTGAAAAGGGGAGAGCTATTGACCAACGTAGTATATTCTGTTCCCAATACAGACACGTGGTATTTTGCTAATAAGAAGAACTGTGGCTGGTTGATTGCCTGCTGAGAGTGAGGAAAAGTGCCATCAAGTGGAAAAAACCCTGCTCCGCTTCTTTTGTCGTCAGATTCTTTTCTTTATGTAGCCTGTACAGTATGTGCGTGATTCAAAGCAGTGTCATAGTGAGAGGTCTTCTTGTAACTCCTTCAAACTCATCTGCGCACGGTTCACAGCTGAAGAGCACCAACCCCTTAACCAAGACTGAAGATAGCGAGAGAGCAAATACGCGTCTTTAATGCCCTGTACGAAGCCCTGATTATAGCGCGACCTCTGTAGTAAAAGGTTGTGATGTAACCTGAGACAGTGTTAATCCTTTAAGCTGACTTAAATTAAACAAGCAAACAATACCACGTGAAGCTGCAGGGATTTAACAGTTAGAAAAACATGGCAGCCCTGACATCCCACCCTTCAAAGTTAGTTTTAAAACAGTGCAGCTTCATAATGCCTCGCTCTACCGTGCCCTTGCTGGTGTGTCATTATCATTAATGCGAAAACACGATCAACCTTGTACCGGGTTAAAAAAAAAAAAAAGTGATGTAGAGTGAGGATCAGAGCTGCGGTTTACTCTGAAACTTTGACTTTATTTAAAGGTTAGCTGAAAATAGCGACATTTCCCCTCTTTCCCTCTCTCTTCAGGAAACGATCCAGTGTTGTTTGTAAAGCTGTTCTGCTCAAACGCTCCTTGGCTTCATTCTTCTTGCATCTGGAAGGCCTTTCATGTGTGACTTTGTGCACAGTATGTACTGTCTGAAAGTTGTTTACAATGTGACTAATTTCTCTTTTTTCTCTGTTTCTTCTTTCTTTGCTCCTTTGGATCAATCGGTGGCTCCTTCTCATGTCGTCTTCAGCAGGTGAGTTGTCTGAATACTTGTACAATAACACTGCAGAAGTCCTTGGGGCACAACTAGGTGTTAAAACAAGGATAAAAAGATCCAAGGTGACCCCTTCTTCTGGAAATAATAGAAAGCCATTATTTATATGGCTCTTGCTAAAGGCCAATTTCCCCATTTACTAGTGGGTCTTAAAGGTGGTGATTGCAGTCGGTCTGTCAGCCGTCTGTCTGTCCTGCTCTTTGGTTCAAAGCCAGACGCCTTCCTAAAGGTATCTCAAGAACTCATGGACAGATTGTTATGAACCTCGCTGTGAAGACTGATGATCCCTGAGCTTTCTCCTTGTTTGTACCACCAATAGGCCAAACTTTACAACCGTACACAACAAAAGGCAAAAGATAACATTTGAATTAAAATCAGAATAATTTATTAAGTGAGGCTCTCCTTGGCTCCTCCACTACCCTTGAGACTAACAGTGTAAAGTAAATGGTCAATGTTTGATGATGAATGTGTAATTTTTGTTTTGAGTTTATTTTCTCTTCTTCCCTAAAACCTTAGTAATGTCCATTTGCAGCAACTTGCATTCATCATAATGAGAGTTATTATGGTTATGGTCAGGCAAGGTTATGAAACCAACATTTCTCTTTATCAGACCTTACAGAAGTATTTGTGTTGCCTCAACCTAAAAACCAAACAAAACGTTGTACTTTCCTCCCTAGAAAGAACGTTGACATGCAGTATGATCCTTGCAACAATTACATTTTCTTATAAAATGTATTTGCTAATCCACTTTTATGATGAATGCATGTGATATCATAGATACAAGGCTGAGAAAATGGGCTCTGTGCCAGTATACAGTATGGCAATCACTTCAGTGCAGCAGGGTAAATAATGCTGAAATGAAACTGTCAGCATTTCTGTCGTGGCTGGGTCTGCAGTGAACATGACAGCCAGTGTACGCTATAGGACGTGACTGTAATGACTTTCTTTTGATAATGTTGCAGATAATAAAGTGTAGTTACCGGACACACACACACATACACACACACAGAAGTACGCAGCCCCTCACACAGTTGCAGTCTCACCTTCCAAGGACCTCATAAATTTTACAAGCTTCCCCCAGTTTTGTTTTCATCTTAAATTTCCAAATCTGGTTGTGATTAAGCTGCTCAGCGAGAGCTCCTGGATGCCGTCCAAGCCCCTCGCCGCGCGGGTCCCTCCTTAAATGCTCCCGTCTGCTGCCGGCCGTCCGCCACTGTGCATTTATTCAAAAGAAAGGGGCCCTCGTCAGCCCGCTAAACCCACTGTCCCGGGGTCTAGGGTCCTCTCCACGGGGAGTATCCGATGTCGACCTCCTGCTTCACGAGGTGATCCATGATGGAGCTTTGCTCATAGCACTAAGGTTTCAGCTCAGAATTTATCATGGTTCACTCACGGCTTGGATTGCATGAAGCCCTCACAGGACCACATGAAGGCTATTTTAAACTTAGCTGCCCGTTAGGAGCACTCCCCCGCTTGATACTTGGAAATTTGAAAAATGGGCATTTTAAAGGGCCCTACTGGTGTTTGTTAAGATGTTTTATTATTATAACTCTTGTAGCCCTTTTAAAGGATTGGTTCATCACAATTACAAGATTGGTACCTTGCAGGGCAGCATGCTTTTTTTCAGCATCTGTCTTTTAAAATTTCTGCCTCCATCCTAACACAGTTGAGGTTAATGGAATCGCATTTGTTGTTCTCAGCACTACAAAATGACAATAAAAGATTCGTAATGGAATCGTCTCATGTTCACAGCTGTGGGATTAAAAAACAGCGGTGGTATGTGCAAAGCAATAAGCAAGTAATAAATGTACTAAAAAGGTGGGGCTAATTAGAAATAATGAGCTGCATGGGGTGACCCTGATACTGTTATCATACAGAAATTTCAACAGCTTGAAAGACAAACCGATATTAATGTACGCGTAACTCCTGACAGAAATGTGTCTATCATGCAGGCTGAGTATCTCATTTCATTAAGTGGCTTAATTAACCATTTCTAATTCTGTGCACATTGAAATAACAAGCCCAAACATGAAATTTGTTATTGATTATGCCTATCATTTAATCAATGGAGAGAAAGAGATGTGTAATATTACTTAACTGTATGAAAAATGAAAGCTCAATACTACTATATATAACTATATATATAACAACAATATATAAATGTGTATGTATGTATATGTAGGAATGTAGAAATCTCATAGACAGACCTCTCAAAACTTTCATAGCCATTAACTTTTTCTTTTTTTGTTATTTTTTTTAATCAGTTTTTACTCTTGGCCTCCTGTGGTTTCCACATCATTTTACTGTGCTGTGAAAATACAAACTTCAGAGACTTCAAACCTGTGCTGTACCCAACTCTTCACCCGAACACCAAATTGTGTTTCTAATTGATTTGATTAGACTTCAACATTTTTCTTATGCAGTAATTCTCGGTGATGGGTAGGTGACCTCTCTGCTGAGTGATGTGCATGAGCGGGCTGACAAACGCAGGTCTAATTGAATACTGATCACATGCCCCTGGTATCGCTGCATCCTGTCATCCTGCTGCAGGATTGACGGCTTCCTTTCAGGACTCGATCACGTACACATCACGTCAGCATGCGTCTGCGTGTGTTCAGGGCAGGCTGGCAGACAGGATAATTGCAAAGAGGGCGCAGCCTGGGAGGAGAATTTGTGAAAAAAGAGAAAAAGAAAGCTAAGTAAAACACTTTACTGCATCAAAATAGCTTGGCATTTTTCCCTTCATGTTTTGAGATGGATGACAAATGTATTGTTTAAAGGTTGAGACGGCTGGTGCATCTGTTAGCGGAGTATCCTCTGATGTGTAGATGCAGTCTAAGAAATAATAAGGAATGTATAAAAGAGCATCCGTCATTTATTGAAGATGTTACAAAATGTCTATGATATTCAGCAATTCATACAAACAGGAAACCTTTGAAACTTCAAATGAATGAAAACCGATGTTCAACAAGCAGCCTGGGAAACAATAATAGCTTTTAGCACACTGTTTGTGTCTCCACAGATTCAGATATGTTCACGTACAAATAATGACATCTGTGAACCTTTTGTCTAATTTGTTATTCTCAAACCGTACCATCCCCAAATACTGAATCCTCCTCTTCTTACTTCTGTACAATAGAAGAGGTGGCCTGCTGGTATTATCCTCTACGGCCTGAAGTCAACTTTCATTTTTTTCATGGTGAAAAGCTCGCAGTGGGTGACAGGGAGGTGTGGCTGTTGGAGCAATGCTGCTGGGCACAAAATACAAGTTAGAGATAGTGCCTTTTAAAGGTGGAAAATCTGAGGTGAGTGGGCAGGGGGTCCACAGTCCCACCTCCCGCCCGCCTGGAAGTGCTCAGAGGCCTGTCTAATCAGCCGCGGTCACAGCGCCCAGCGAGCCCCGCCGGAAAGTGAGCGATGAGAATGTTTACTCCTCATTCCACATCCCCATCGCGAGCTGTTACAGGCCAGCCCTGCTATTTTTGCTCGCCCTCGCCCATTGGACAGCTGTGAAGGATTGCGTCGGCTACTCGCGGCACATGGCATTCGCTTCCATCTGTCGCCCGGCGTGCTGAGCCAGTCGCAAAGCAGGTCGACTCCAGCGTGCCGCCACCGCTCCGCTCCGCCAAGTCGCCTGCCCCACCCCTCTGTGACCGTGGCTCCATAATGACTCCCCTACCCCAAAGACATCCAGATCATTTCCAAGTCACTCCCACCGGGCTGGCACATCCATCCCCAGCTGTCCGTCAGAACAACAACATGCCAAAATATTGTCGATGTACTGACAACATATTGAAAGGCCCCGTCTTTTAAATAGCGACCACACTCAGGGTGCCCCCTCTAAAAAAAGGGAACATGGGCTGCTGCCCTGGAAATTGTCCCCTAAGCAGCCACAATTACAACCTTTAGAGGATGACTGAGCCTGCCAGCATGAGGGAGGAGTTTTTTCTTTTACAGAAAGGGGTCAGATGAAATGTGGGTGAGTCAAGGATTTAACTGGTGCTGCGATGGTGCTTTCATCCTGTGTTTAAGGAGCACGTCATTTCAGGACCAGAAAGCTGCATGAATACAAAGACCAACAAACAAACCTTTCTCACTGACGGAGCCTTTGCATTGCTCTTACGCTAACATGAGACCTAAAAATTGCAGCTGGCACTCGGTGCAAACGTTACATAAACAGCAGCACAGTACATGAGTGCTTTTATAACACATGCTTTCGAGTTAATTATTTTACTATCATTATAATCCCCTGACTCGTGTAATGTGCCACCGCAAAACTACTACAAGCCAATGCATCACCATTGAAGAGTTCGTCCTCTCTGGGCTTTTACAGTGTGACTCACAGGAAGCTGTTTACGCCTCAGACAAGTCAAATTGAACTGTGCTCTTTTCTTCTAAATAGATTACAGGCAAAGTCTTTGTGACTGCAGTGTAAATGGGTACTTCCAGTCATTTTTTAACCCTAATCTTCCTGCTGTTTGTCATCGTAATAATGCAGTGTTCAGTGTATCATCTCTGTACCAGCGACCTTCCTGCACTCTGATGTGCTGCGTACACCGCCAGGGCTCCAACTACTAATTGCATTTTCTTCCAACATGACAACAAAAGCAGTAAAACATTGCACTTATTTAATATTTTTTAAAGTGATTTATACAATGTTTTGACAGTGTGGAGTATGAAAAATGCTCCTATCAACTTTATAATTGTTAGTATGAAGATAAGTATCATGTGGGCTTTGATGTTTCTTGGCATGAATCACAAAGCTGAAAAAAAAAATAGAAAATCTGATTAAATGTCAAAATTGTCAGATATATTTACAGTTACGCAACCTGCCATGTTTGATTACAGCAGGCTGAAATTAATACACAAAGATGTATTCGAGAGGAAGCGTTTTGATTAAAATGACCATGTTCCTGTTACCCCGGGGTTGTCTTTATGAACGAGCCACTAAGAAGAGGGTTTTCACAGGGGTCCGCTCATGACTGTGATGAATGTGTTTTTGCAACAACGGCAGTCCCACAGAGAGGAAGCACAAAACAACACATCTGCCCCCAGATGTGTTGACTCAAGACTGACCAGAGCAGAGAGCGCGGCTGGCGAGATGTGCAGCGGCCGCTCGGCACACATCTCGCCAATTTCCTCTAAGCGTGGGTGTAGGCTTTAATTGCGTGGAGGCTAATATCAGGCTAATGGAAAACAGCTGCCGGGGGGGCCTGATAGACGGAGAGCTAGTACACGATGGCTGCTTAGTCGGAGATACTCCGAACATTAATGTGAGAAGCTGCCGCTGAAGAGCACGCCGAGACCTTGTCGGCTCTTTTTTGTTACCCTCATTACGTGACACGAGGCTCTAAATAATGACAGAAAAAAATGACAGGAAGTATTGGAGGAAAGCCTCCCACTCCCAGCTGCTCTCCAAAATATTTCTATAGTTTATGTCTTTACAAGTCTGGCACTACAAGATACACAAAGTTAAACTATTTAATTGTTTGTCATGCAGCATTATGACAGAAAAAAAAGAGATATACAGTAGTGTTATCTTCAAGATGTGAGGAGGAAGAAAAAGAGGAAGGCCAAAGAAAATGTTTTTCTTCTGTTTAACGAAAAAAAGCACATTTTTCTGCTTTGTTCCATAAACATTTCAGGATAATCCTAGAACACAGTTTGTCCTTCATATACATTGACTTTGTGTATAACAGCTTTTGTGCTCATTGGCACACGCTGAAAGATTTTCCCTCCCTCGGTTTGATGATGGCGGATGGAGAGCGCTGCCCGACACGTCGCGCCAAAACCTCCCGTAGGATTGGATGTTCAGTTGGGTCGAGATCTGACAGTCGCACGCATTCCAATCTCTGATTAGTTTGTCCGTTTAGTTAAGCTTTGTTTTCGTATGAAATTCTCCAGCAGAAAATAATTTAGATTCAATCAGTTTTAAGTGTGTTCGGAGTGACGGGAAGCCAAAAATGAGGTACCCCATCTGCATAACTTATATTAGTTACTGGGTAATTGTGTAAGCACTTTTGTGTGCTGTTCTAACACAATCCAGACCCTTCAGTCAGTCAGCTTTTTTGGCAAATTTAATCAACATTTATTTGTCAGAGATGAGTAATTGAATTCTCCTTTTCTGCTTGTTTAATTTTAGATGCAGCTCCTTGTTTCTTTCATATCTTTAAAAATACCTGACAGCTGCTCCTGACCTTTTACTTACTGGATTTCAGCAGCCTGATCTGCAGGTTTCTGAGCATTAACAGTAACAGAGGAAAACTTCAGCTGAAAAGGTCTCAACGGCAGCGGGCAAAACGAGCCAATCAGTTGCTCTGTTTACTTATGAGTGTGTGCTGTGAAGCTGGCAGGAGCCGCGCTGATAGCCGGCGCCATATGGTGCAACTAGGCAAACGGTTGGAAATCCATGTGCTCGGGAAGCTGCTCAGCTGCCATCTTGTTCTGCACCTCGGTGAGTGATGGGCTGGGGGAGGTGACGGATGAGGGGCTGTGGGGGGGTGGAAGTGGGAAAGTTAGAGCACCCAGTCCCACCCGCATTCATCACAGGGGAGCCCGGTGTCTGCATCTAATCAGATCTGTGCTGAGAGCCCCACCAAAAGTTGATTAAAGGCCGGACTCTGGCGTTTTACTAGCTTTCTGTGCCACTTAACCAGCCTTTCACCACCTGCCCCTGTAAAAGTATCTGCTGCAATAATGTTTATTTATGTGTTTATTGGCTTTGAGCCATTAAGGAGGCTCTACGTCTCGCTCTCTCTCTCTCCGTCTTTCTTGCTCAACCTCTGCACTACCCGACAATTTCGATCCCATAAACGGTCATGGCCTGTGGACCGAGCTGGGAGGAGGATGTTGGATAGCTGTTGTTGTTTAAAAAAAAAAAAGAAAGAAAGAAAGAAAGAAAGAAACCCAGGGATGAGCCGCTTCTTTTTTACTGGGTGTGCTCCTTTTTCCACAAAAGCTCCTGTCTTGAGCTCTGCTTTGCTCTCGATTGCTGAATTTATATTTAAATTTATATTTAAATATTGTAAATATTTATGATGCGATTCCACTGAGCTGTTTTGAGGAATATCATTGATTTCGACTGCTTTGTCTAAAAGATGGCATCACACAATGTCATTCCTCAGTGTCGCTGACAACTTTGGTGTATTGTTTCTGAACTGGGACTAGTTTCGAGGAATTTTCAATCAAAAAGCTCTCTGCGTGTATCCTCTGAATGTTTGTGGACTCAGCCTCCAGTCTTTTAAATAATTGAAGGGAGCCAACTTCATTTTCCCATTCACAAATTGTGCCTCATTTTGGGACTGACTGTCAGCTGGCTTTGGGCATTTCAGCATCGGTGTTCGACAGTCTGGAGAGCAGGCGGCTCCCAGAATGAGTTGAATTTCAGTAGAATATATGTAGGTCTATTAATTAGCTGTCAAGCGAAGGCCAATGGCGGGACATTTCAGCTCATTACAGATAATGCCACGGATTCAGTTAAAAATAATTATGATGATAATGCTCAGTCCAAGTCGGTGCCGCCATAAGAACAGATGGCAGATAATCAGCACCTCATACAGCGTCGTCAAACAGAGCGAGGAAGAAAGAGCCGCTTGCCCTCATGCTGAAATTTAATTTGTCTGCCACTGTATCTGGAATGGCTGGAAGTGCCTTTGAAGGGCACGAATTGACGGGCTCTCTTCAAAATGGGCTCTAAGAACGTCTGTCTCTCTGCTGTCAGGAAAAGGTATTTCTCCGCACAGGAAATTGTCTCCCAGGCGTCCTGATATCTGCTCGGTTAAATATTTGAATATCCAGATTGAGGTTACAACAAACCATCTACTTTTGTTTGCTCCACTGACGCCCGTCTCGGCACTGCGCCGCCTGCTTCTTCTTCAGTATCTGCGGCGCCGCGACTTACTGACTCAAGTCGCAGAAGGCTGCGGCTCGCACAGGGAAGTCTGAGAGTAACGTGGCCTTGAAATGGAGTTGCTCTGGTCAGGTTTATGGAGGGAATGATCTACACTTTCTTTTCTCTTCAAAGTGCTGATTTACCGAGCAGCTGAAAGCTTCTTTATCCTTATTTTTGAGACACTTTGTGCACTGGCTTATATATTCCCCATTTCTGATCTGCTCTGCACGAGAATGTGGCACAAAGTGAATAGTTTGAATAGTTGAATCAGAATTTGTTGAACAGCTCTTGGCACATAGTTCCTTAATTTGCTGTTGGGACGTGTTGATTGAGAGCCCTGCTGAAACCGAAAAGATCTTCAACTGGTGTTTTGGGTTTGAGATCAAGTGACTGTAAAGACCACTGCATTATAACTCATGCTGTTTTTATGCTCATTAAAACATTAATTTAGCCCTTCAGAACCATCTGTATTCATTAGATGTCCCATTGTATTAATTCAGGTCTTTCTTTTCGTGTCCATCACAGAATGAAACCTCAAAAATCACCAAATCTGCAGCCTGGATGGAAACACCCTGAGCAAAGCAGGGAAAAACTGTTCCAACTGTATTGCTGCACATACAAACAAGCTGGAAAGCTCCATTGATGTCTGAGGTCCTTACTTTCAAGAATCTTTACAATTATTGATCTTGACAGTTGAGGAAAAAATGCGAGATGCCAGTAGTGACAGCAGATCCCCAGGGCAGCTCATGTCAGACCCAGACTGCACCTGAACTCCAGCAGAGGTGTTTGTGTAGAGAGGTAAAAAAGTTATTTCAAGCTGGAAAAGTGCTTTAAAATACAAAACCTGTCCCAGACAATACATCATGTTGGAGAAAAAAAGAACTTTTCTTTTGTGAGACGGGTAATTTACAGCCTACTTACATATGAACATTAAGGACAGTGTAGGTCAAGTGACACTTAGGACACGGCGTCTGTAATGATAATGACCAGTTTGTACAATGTCTGACATTTTCATCAATCATTCAGCACTTCTAACTCTAAACGTATATGGTGCATTGTAGGAATACATAAAGATTATACAAACATTTCATACATTACATCCAGCTGCTGAGCGTGATAAGAATAGTCCCTAAAAGCACTTAAACAGCACAAACCTCCACCAAGGCTGCAGAATCCTTTTAAATGTGTTAATGTAATAAGAGCTTTAGATTTGGGCTTTAGAGGTTTAGGAATAATGCAGGATTTAGATGGATGAAAACCAAAAATCATTGACTCTGTGCAAGGAAGAACTGTGAACATTTTAAAGTTATAAGCATATAAATTCATCGTTTCTTCACAGTATCATCATCATAATTAAATATATTTTATATTTCACTAAAAGGTACTGTACCACATACACAAACAGAACTAAAAAAATACAACAGGCAGTGAATCATTAAGTAGAAAATGGTTATTAGACTATTATAGGTTTCTCACCTTAACCTGACACAGTTGTTTTCCTCACAGTTACTTTTTAGGATATTTTTTTCCCCATAAGAGCAGCTTAAGACATTGAAGTGAAGAATGTCGTGGTGCTTTGGGGCATGTTTGCTTGACTGGCTGGTCACAATCACAATCTGTGACCCTCAGCTGTGGTTTCCACTGGCTGGTCCCACCGCCTTTCCGTCACTCTGACAACAAAACTGTATTTTCTGGCTTCAGCAGTGATAAAATGGTGGCAGGCAGGAAAACTCATCCAACTTTAAAAAAACAAAAAACAGTTTGGAGACATCACAGACATTATGATGTTTTCTCTGCAAACGATCTTATTCTTCCATTTTTATATGTTAATACAACATTAATTTAGACTCCAATTCTCTCCACTCCTCAGTACAACTACTTTTACTCTTACAAGAAGGATTTCTGTCAGTAGTTTAGGTTAATATTCAGGTCGTTCTCTCATTTTGCTGGCATTTGCAGGTAGCTATTACTGTCTGCTTTCTCAATACCACCAACAGACTTTCATCAGACCGTTCCAACCTCTGACCTTTCAATTAGCAAAGCAGAAAACATCTTTCTAATCTTTTTGTCATTCCCCGGATTATAGTTTCCTCTCCGCAGTAGTTGTGAAGCTGTTTGTTTGTGGGTTGGTGTGGAGCTGTGGGGATTTGAAGGTAGTTAAAGCTTTCCATCCGTCGTATGCGGTTAAGCTGAAGAATTGTAAACACTAATCCAAGTGCTCGCTCACTGACCATCGAACGTTTCTCCTTAATGTGAGTCCCACACGGGCAAACAGCAAACTGGTAGGTCGAGGCTACCGCGAAAGGTGGAAAATAACAACCCATTGTGTAAAGATGTTCACTAAACTACCTATTAGGTAAATATCACCAGCAGTAGATTATTATACACGATTTACTTAACTGATTTTTAACTGAGTCCTGGGAGCTTAGGTGGAAGGCAAAAGGCTGATAGCTTTTTTAGTGCTGGCTGGTGGGTTAAAGTGAGGGATTTCAGAGAAGTAATCTCTGAGACCATAGTGTGAAGGATTGTTTCATAAATCAACAAGCCGGGCTTGCAGCCTTGCCAACAATAATATCATCTATCCATCACTACGGTATATTAAAAATGACCTTTGCTTAAACAAACTGCATTAATTTAACCGGCAGTCTCCTGCCTTCAATCTTCTGTCTGCACCAAAGAACGGCTGGATTATTTGATTCCACTTTGTTCTACAAACACTGAGGCTCTTTTTTTTTCTCTTTTTTTTGAAGTCCCTGTGGTTTCTGTTCAGTGGTCATCCACAGTACATGTCACTGACATTGCATTAATGCTATCACACTTGAAAAGGGAATAAGATCTCCCTGCTTCCACACTAACGAAGACAAGCAGATGATTTGAGTCTTTCCTTTCCGCTTCTTGGCTCCGAGAACAAAGCGAAGGAACCTTAGCCGGCTCCTAGTGTGCACTTTCCCAGTGGCTGTGGGCTGATAGGGCACATGATAAACACTGAAAATGACTCCAAAGCCCAGAGGACAGCTAAAACAAAATGAACTGACAATACTCATTTTCACAGGCCCAAATTTAGATTGTTATGATTTCAGTAATGATTTTCCCTCTGCTGAGGAAAAGTATGTAATTAAACCTAATGAGAGAAATTGTAAGAACTCAAAATAGGCCCGCTTCTGGGCTATTATTTTAATACTCTGCTTTAGATACAGGTGAGCGTTTTGTTATCTTGAGCATTTCTCTGCTAATGAGATAAATTAGCCAGATGCATTATCCACTTTACTGCCCGGACCGCCAAAGCTGCTCTGCTGAACTCTTTTATGTGTATGTAGCTATCGAGTAAATGTGAAATCAAATGCTTTTTACATCTACTACAGCCATTGATCTTGTGTGCGCTCATGTTTACATTTCCCTCTGCTTTGTCGGGAACAAAATGAGACGCACTCAAAGTCCATAACTAATAGGATCAAAATGGTGGCGCAGACTACATATGGATAAGAGCCTGGGATAATTGAGTCTGAGCACAAAACCTGAATGTACTCACAGGCCTGTAACGGGGGTTTGAACGCCAGTAAGCTCACTCATTTATTGATCAGCAGCCCTGAGCTGACCACACAGTGTATTGAGATCATTAAAAATCTTAATTATAACCCTTTAAATATGCACCACAGGCCTCCACCAAACATATTCTGCCTTTACCCTCGGCGCTGCAAAAATGGATCTGCACCTTTGTTCCCGCCTCATTATTTTTTTTCTGTCAACAGAGAGAACATGCCGTTCTATAGTTCCAGCTCCACTGCTGGGGGGTTGCTGTTTTTGGGTTACATACTTAGTAGCCGGTCCAGTGTTTTGCTATTCCCTTTCATGTGCAGTGTTGTTGTTCACACAGGCTAGCTGCACTCCTCCATCCCCGTCCAACCCCTCAGCCCCCCTGTACAGAGAGGCTGCCTGGAAACATGTGTTGCAGAGTAAGGTTACACTTTCAGGCCTCTGCACAGGTCCGGATAACTCCCCTTCGCCGCTTACTGAACTCTGCGTTAGGACAGCGCGGCTATAGCTCGCGGTATGTCAGAGCGGATGAAGGCCACATTTTCTGCGCGCTCTCAAACGCCGGCCACCATATATCCTCCTGTCCTGGTGTCCGGTTTAACTTCATTGACTTCATTGGCTTTTTCCCTCCAAATCTCACCCGCCTTTGTCTAGACAGCTGTGCACTGCTGGCGTCTTTGTGCTCTTATCCCATACAAGCGGAGAAGGGGAGAGACCCCATATGCTACCAGCTGCTAGACACATTTGCTTTTACCGCGAGTAACCGAACCCACCGAGGAGGAGGGAAAACCTATCTCAGCCGCCTCCATAACTGAATTACAGGGCCATCTGAGCAATTGCCTTGTAGGTTATATAATGTTCTCAAATGCTTCCTGCCATTTCAAGGTATACGCAACATATATAACCGTAACACTGGTAGGGGAGGATTTGTCAGAGTCCCTGTAAATTAGTTAGATTCATCTGCTGTCTTTAACGTTGCTTTCACTCCCCACCAAAAGGGAAATTTAGCCCAGAGGCTTAGTTATATTCAGTATATTGTTTGCCTAAGGAGGCAGCCTCCATATATGGTTGCATTTGTAACAAAGAGAGGCAGCTGCATCAACCACACTCCCTTTTAAGAGGCTTCTTTATGGCCGAAGACATCTCTCTAATTTATGTCTCAGTGTGGGCCCCTGAAGCAGCGTATGAGCCTCAGACACATGGGGTGGATAGGCTGTTCAATCCCCAGCAATGGATTTAAGACCCTCCTCACTCATTGCTGCAGGGGAGAGCACATTAGTCCAGTCCAGGTCAAAGACAGGCCTTAAACAGGTCAAACCAACTCGCTAAAAGCAGAGCAAATCATGTATGTGTACGTTTGAATGTTTTTCTTCCATAAAGTTTCTCAAAGATCGACACGCAGCTGCGTTTACAGCAGTTATGACCCGTATCAGTGGAAATAAATTCTTACTGTAAAAACTTATAAAAATGACCAAAGATCTCATCTCATTGCCTTTAAAATGAGATTTCTGATATAACAGGAGCAGTGTTTTACCATTAGTTAAAAATGACACCTTCAAAACCATTCATATTTGTTCTTTTCTCACCTGGTTGAATTTAGGCACAAAAACCTGCACCAGTTAAAGGTGCTTTGAATTACTTTGTTAAGGTTAGGAGAGCTTTGTTTCCTTGGTTAAAATCCTCCCTGTGAAGTTTTGTTCTTGTTTCTTTCTCCATTTGGAGTGCACAGTAGATGAAGTTGTTATTCTGATCAAACCCTGAACATCAGACTTTTCCCCTGCCGTCACGTTCTCTCCTAATGATAAAAATAAAAGCAATAATGTTTTACAATGATAGATATTATGATCCTAACAGAGAAAATGTTTTATTAATAACACTGCCACAATGTGCTGATTTCTGCAGGCGGCGAGAAAATGAAAATTAAAACTTCACTCCATTTGTTTTTAATATCACAGGCCATGGACCGGCATTAACAACAAAGTTATTACCAGCCAGCTGTATAGATTTTTCCTCTGTGCGTCTGGCATGGTGTTGGCACATAGATGGAGAATCGCTGCTCCTGATATACAACATCTGTTAAGTATTGAACTATTTTTGGAAAGGTGCTCCCTCCTCTTTACCAGAAGGGCTTTAAAGTAGATCCATTAGATTCCAAGCACCCAACTACTTGCATCCACCGTCTCATTGAACTAGTGGAAAATTACACTCTGGCTTTTTTAGCCACTGTCAAATTTGGCATCACTGACACAGTGAAATAATACAACAACACCAATGAGTGTGACTATTCCTGGGCCACCTGGCTAAGTGTGTGTGTGGTTTGTTGTAACACTTTTATGAAAATGTACAAAAGCTTCCAGAAGTGTCAAACTGGCCTTAGCAGAACAAATGATACACATATCTATTTACATATCAGTCCGCTGGCCTTTGTTGTTGTTGTTGATGTTGTTGGGAGGAGCGTGATTATGCACATTGTAATGATTTCCATGTATATTGAAAGAACAGCGCCAACTGGAATGCAAAATCCACAGAGGAGCACAAGGCTGTTGAATAAAAATGCCTTTGCTCTGCTTCTGTGTTGTGGCCTCGTCGGCTTTCTCATATAAAAACCAGCTGTGACCACTCTCGGTACCCAGCTCGCCTTGATGAAAAGATTATGGACCCGTGGCTTTGATGTACACACTTCTATACTGTAGTCTCCCGTCTGCTCACACTGAGCCCGCTGTTCTCCTGCCGTGGTTAAAATACGGACTCCATTTTCATTCCGAGAATAGGGTATTGTTTTGCAAAGATATTTTACATTTTCTTCACCCTCCTCCACGTCTCAGCTGTGTACACTTAAGAGGATCTTGAAAAAATGTCATTCGTTCACCAGACCCCAACAGTCGTGGTTTTTATATTGTGCATGACAGAGTCCTGGGGGATGAAACGCCTGAGAGGATTCATAGTGTGAAGACTTTAACAGATGACACAGTAGAAATGAAATATGTCTGCTCCACCGGCCCTGTAGACTCGGCTGGGAGTTGTGTGTGTGTGTGTGTGTGTGTGTGT
>JBAJHX010000067.1:20327664-20345543 GCA_037176925.1 Amniataba percoides | reverse complement strand
TGTGTGTGTGTGTGTGTGTGTGTGTGTTGGGGGGGTGGTTTGGGGTTGAGCATGGGGGATGGGGTTGACTTCATACAGTAATGCTTGCTGCCAATTTCCATGTGCTTTACAGCGTTGTAGCAGGCTCATCATTGATCAGCCATGCACGCATGCATTCATCCCTATCTGTTTATCTAACAGGCTCTTTCACATAAATGTACGTGTAAAAATCCAGAGCGAAAGATCATATTGATTGATTACAATTGATTGATCTAGGAAATAGAGTAAGAAACACAAACAGCAAGCAGGTCCATTATAAACGATCCAATAGAGATAATTTTATCATAAGGTAAAACTGAAAGTGAAAGCACACAAAATGTTGGTCACAATTTATAAATACAAAAATGAGGCATGTTTAGTCAACAGTTCTAAGTTTAACACAAATATCTGTCTGTAACTGTGTTTACAACAGAAAGTAGTCATAATTTTACTGTTTGTCTTCCTATTTTCAATCAGAGAAGATTTGCCGGAGGGCTGTCTGAACACTGACAAATAAGAGCGGAAACTTTCTGTTCACTTTTCTGTCAAAATCCAAAGAACTCAGCCAACTCAGCAAAAATCAAGGCAGACTAAGCAACCAAGCATCTTTCCACATGCAGCCTTGCCCTTTTGACCTTTCCTGATTTGTTTGGAGCCATGAACTCTTTGACTGATAAACTATTCATGGAGCATTGAATTTCTCAAACCTTCCATTTTCTCTCATGCTGGCCAGACAGATAACTCGAATGTAGCATAGACTTTATGGAGTTTGGCGGGGAAAAGAAAAGGGAAAGAATTGGGCCTATAATGGATGGAAAAACACATGGGGAGGGGGATGGTTCTCACTACTTTGGAAGCACTTGGAAAGTTATTGGTTGCTTCCTAACCTCTGTCTAGACATAGTTAACAATCCCGGAGTGTCATCTGGAATATATGTGTTCGCCACACAGGATCTAATTGGGATTTTCGTGTACTGCAGAATATATTTAAAGATTTGTTCGCTTGATTGAAGAAATGATCTTACAGTGACTCATTCCTGATGAACTGGATCACTGGTCTCCATCTGGAAATCTTTTAGGAAACTGGAATATTTTTAGCCTCCTTACACAGGGGAGTCTGCCTCTTGAATTATTCATGTTGAAAATCGGTGCCTTACGCCGTGTGTTATCTTAAACTGTTTAGTTAAGAAATAGATTTTAAGACCAAGTCACAGCAGTGTAACCATAATCTCCATGTCGACTTCTGAGGAGAAAGTATTCTGTTAGAAAAGACTCCCTGAGGCATGCTTTCAAAGTCTTCCCCTTCTTGAAGGCGTTATGAAACAATAACAAATCAAGACACCCGAGAAGCGAACAAAGTTCCCATGGCCGATAGCACTTGTCACACTTAACCTCGTTGTCCTGACAAATTTTCCTGACAGAGCATTGTCAAACAGCATGTGAAAGCTTCCCATGCTCTGAAACTCCTCTCATTCACTTTTGTCTAGTTGGCAAAGAATTAAGAGGCGGCCATGTAAAAGCTCCCTATGAGCCTGGAGGATGAGAGGTTGTTTGGAGGTCAGCGTGGAAACCTGCGGAGCTGAAGGGCGCCAACAATCTCTGGGAAAGCGGTACAATAGAAGCCTTGGTCATTTCAGAGGCAAGACAATGGACCTGATTGTCATCTCACCTTTGACCCGTGGTACATTTAGCACCAACCATTTCGACCCGCAAATTAATCATGTTGAAAATGTCTTCTTTCACACAGCGGCCGTAGCATCAAATTCACTCGTTAGTGTTTGTGTACAATTCTCTTTCTGTTTCACAACCACGAGCTCTGGTGTCTGGTATGTCAGGTGCATATTGAAAGATTCGTTCAAACAGGACTCTCTCAATATGCAGTCAGAATATATCCGGGCACCTGTTGGAAATTGTTATGCAGAACAGAAACGTAACAGGAACAATGGTGCACAGGAGCTGCACTCCACACTGCTGTGATGATTGATCAAAACCAGTATAGATCAGCATCTCTGAGCCGGACAGTTTCGATCTGAGCATGTGATGAAACACGTTGTTAGCTGATGTTAAACATGAGCACACTGTTGTTTCTGTAGATTTATGATGACAAATGTAGATGTATTTGGATTGAGTCTAGTGTTGTTGAAATTCTTATAAAAATGTACCCTCGCAGGCGTCTGAAACACAGGGATTGTGAGATGATTAACACTATAGGAAAGACAACACAAAACATAAACTGAAATGAAATACAGTCTAGCTTTAACTCTTCTCAGCGCTTACACACAAAGTGAGTATTTGCACTGAGCTAGGCCAAACAAAAGGGATAATCACTCTGATCTTTAGCAAACCATCTTTAACAGTGACTTAAAAGTACAGTGTGCTCATTATTGGGCCACTACCCATGAATGCTATCCAAATCAACTGCCTCATTAATTTCTAGCAGAACTATGTGGCTTTATACCACATAGCTGAACATATCGGCTTTTGCAGAATGGTTGTCCAGCTTTCACCACACAGATCTCTGTCAGTCACTGGGGGAGGGCAGCAGGAGTCCTGGGTTGGTTGCCTGCCACACTTGATAAATTGGTTGTGTGAGTGGCTGAACATGTGTCTGCCATGGGGATCTATCTTGGTCTTCGTCCCCTTAAGGCTTTAATTGTTGACTTTCAGACTGCTGTAAGCTGAGGTCTCAGAGGCAGTGCAGAAGCCTGTGAGGTTGTTAACAGGACACATGAAGACATACCTGTAGGAAGGAATTTTTACATTCTGCTAATCCGGAGCTGTGGCAAACCTTTTAGCCTTTTCTGACAGTTTAAGCTGGAGTAGATTCATTTGTGTTGGCCGATACTTCCCCCTGCGAGACGTGTCCGCCTGAACGGCCGTGCAGGGGTGAGTGGAGAGGTAAAACACAGTCGAGACACGAGATTTCTTATGTGATTTCTCATGCCTCACAGTATGAAGTACAGAGCGCAACCAGGATGTTAACACGCTTCAATTCAGAGACCTTTAAGCAGGGATGAACTCAAGGCTTTTTGGGCACTGGTCCCAAACCAACAGGGCATGTTGAAAACACAGAATAACAGCCAACATTGAACATCCAGAACATCCAAGTGCTACACCAGCGTACAGTTGTGCCAGTGCTGAGACTACAACTCCAAGAAATTAATTTTTTTTTGTCAGTGAGCCTCAAATTCATCTCTTCTGGGGTGAACGGTGCTTGCCAGTGCTGAGAGTTTTATTCTCTGCCTCTTAGTACAAATACATCATTGCTTTCATCCTTTATAGCATTGTGAACCTAAGTGGCTGTTCATTGGTTGTGAAATTTATCTTGCTTTCGCAGGTGGTGAAGGGAATCCACATCAGAATGGCACAGCCTATACCAGATTTTTCACAGCCATGTTTAAAATGGCAATCACATCTTGTTGTTTTTGTTCTTCCTTTTGTGTTATACTCGAGAGGTAAATAAACTCTCACAGTTGATTACTGCCTGTTTCTGCTGTGTTTTCCCGTGGTCTGTAGCGTGTCTGTTGTACATTTGACATACATAATTAAGAGCCTTAACTATTCTTGAGTCACCCTTTGCTCGTGGATGGTTTTATTCCCCTGGTGGATGACCTATTCCTCAATACCTTTGCCAAACTCTGGATTAAGTGATCCCCTGGCCCAGAGGAACTCTTGTTTACTGTCATCAGCAATCATAATTGTAGGCATTGCTGCTAATTGGGCGTTCAGTGACCTTTCCTTCAAGTATGTGTGCCGAAGCAAAGGGACAACAAGTAGAGATACAGGCCAAATGCGGCATTAAGCAGTGATGTCTGGATTCATTTTTACATATAGTACAATATGTTGTAGCAGTAAGATTTCAGAACAGGCGGAAATTCAACATTTGGTTCACTGCACTGATATACTCTTTACAAGTCAGATGAATCTCTGAAGCCTGTTTGTATATACTGAATTTGATGGTACTGGAATAAATGTATTTTCTGGGCATATGCACAAGTGGCATAATGACATTGTGAGCCTGGGATCATCTTGTGAATGTAGCTATGTTTAGGTTAGTTGTGTTGTGCTGCGTCAAAGAAGCAAGCTTCTCTCTTGTTTCTCACATAGCAAAGCAAACTTACATAAAATTGGATGGTGCAGAAGAGCTTATATGGAAACTAACTCCATTTTGGACTTGCTCAGTAGGTCAATGGGCATAAGTCAGTGAAAAGGCAGAGAAACATTTTTATAGAAATAATATATTTGCCAACGTACCCAAAGAGTTTTCTCATATAGTACAGTACAGAGGTTGTTTTGGGAAGTTGCCTAACTTCACACAAAGACTGAGAGGGAGAAACTGTTACATCCATAAAATTATACACAACAGCTTGGTGTTTACCAGCCTAGAAGTTTCCATTTGTTTCTCCCTGTGGGCAAAGAGCACTTATCAACAGTGTCTATACGTGCACCAGATGTTAATTTGTGCAAATAGGAGCAGGTCTGTGGCATTTCAAACAGTGGTGTTGCTGCAGGTTGCTGTAATGTCGCCCTTCCACAGACTGATAAAACAGTTGTACTCTGCTTGTTCATAATAATTTAAAGACAGGCCAAGCCATCCATCACAACACCTACACTTGGCCAAGCACAAGATTCCTATTAACATGTTTGACCAGCATCTGCCCGAAGATTAGCTTGCCCCTCCCCCCTCGGGGTTTACAGATGTGCGCTTAAATGAACACCAGGCGCATCAAAGTCTGCACTTCTTGTCAGTTGCAGTATTTCAAAATGCTGTGAAACGATGGAATTTATCACCAGCCATCAACATGTCAACTTGTCACTGAGATCCAGTTGATCCATCTCCTCTGACAAGGCAGTTCGAGATGCGTAAGTCATGATGCTGGGATTCATTCTGCCCACTCTCTGGAATTGATGCTGTTTGTCCACAGTTCACTTCTCCCTGGTTAATGGGTGATTACGCTGGCACAGGAGACCGCATGACTGATGAGGCTGCATGACTGAATTGCCAACTACAGTGAGAACTGGCTGTTTGTATTTTGCAATGCTACTCCTGCAAAAGTTGTGCTACCTGGGCTCAACAAATTAGAAAATGTTGAAATGAATACATATTACGCTACAGTGTGATAGAGTTATTAATCCGTGGCTGTTGTTTACTGCTGTTTTTTATCAAATAAACAGGTGCCCTGAAATAGCTTTCTTGCATTAAATGTTCTGTTATCTGTTTTTGCTCACAACATTGTAGAGCTTGGCATTAAAACCATCCTGAAGGGGATTTGAAAATGAATTTGCATCAATAAACTTCGGACATTCTGACTGGATACCATCACCAATACACACCCATATTCTACCAGAAAGTACTGTTTGAGCTACCAGTGAAAAGTGGATTCGAAAGTGGGTGTCCTATGAAAAAGAAGTTAAAAAATCAGCGCAACCTAATCCTAACATCGATACTGATCAATGTGGAAAGCCCTGCTTTATTATAGTGATAAATGGTGAGAAGAAGTTAACTTACCTTGTAAGTAAAAGGTCCCGTCCCGTCTCTGGTGCTCAGCAGTGCTGATGGGATAAGGTTGATAAAGCTTATGCAATCTGTGAGAATCATCTCATAAAAGGTAAACGGGAAAATCAGTGGATATGCACAGCCTCCGTGCTCATAATCCCCCTGGTCATGTGGGGAATTTGCACAGGTTTGCACAGATTGAGGCGTAAGTGGTGCAGGTGTTTCTATGCTTCACTGCAGATATGTTAACCCCAAAGTCACCTATAAGAGTTTATGTTCAAGTGATGACCATTAAAAACACAGTGAATAAGTATTATTGTAGTATTTTAATATATTCACTTCTTTGAGCTTTTATCGGTAGAGTGTGTAGTTTCTTCTTCAATTATAGATACTTGTCTTGCAGTGTTATATCACCTGTACTGTGATAACACTATAACTAAGATGGGATTGTATTTCTGTTCACACCCTGTGTTCATGATTTTACTGTTCTCCTTAGTTTTCTCATCTCGGATGTTTGTTCACGTTCTGCTTTCTCATCTGGCTGCTGTTCACTGATCTCCGCAATTAAAATGATGTGTACAGTGCTATCATTGCTCACATGAAATATGACCAGAACTATAAAGACATAAACAAACCCCTCTCTAACGGGTGTATTGGTACCTTACAGCCTGAAAGCATAATACTGTGGGCACTCAGGCAGTTGTTTTCATACATCGTACACCCAGACGGCCCTCAAATCTCTTCCATATTCGGCCAGTATGTGCAGCTTTATATCTTAAGTATTTAAATCTGAACACTGGGGAAAACTTTGATCTTAAAAGGTAGCAATTGAACCTTTGAACCCTGCTACCTTGCACCACATTCCTAATCTAATTCCAAAAATCCACAGGGGAGTGTTTCCCTCCAGAACCGACCACACAGAGCAGAGTCAGCCAGCAAGACTGCTGAACAATATATGTGTGTGTCTGCCAACTGCCACTGAGCACTTCATACACACCACAATCCCCATAACCCTTCTGACATTCACTGCAGATATTAGGCAAAATCAATAGCCAACTTCAAAGTAACCATCATTTACCATAATATTTGCAACACCCAGTACATTGAGAGGATATTAAATGGTTTCAGTCCATGCATTCCTCAGAGCAAAGACAACAGATGAAGCAGATAACCTTAGATCCAACCTGAATAAAGACAACTTTGCTTTGCATGGGAGCTTTGTGGAATAACAGCACCAACTCTTTCTTTGCGATTGCAATGCAGTGTTTTTGTTCCTGCGCCTTGCTTTGGGAATAAGATGAGTGTGAATGAATGTTCTGTGTGATTGCCTTTTTGTTTTCAGGCCTTTGCTGAAAGAAATATATATATATATATATATATATATATATATATATATATATATATATTTATATATATACTGCTATTTTATGGGAAGCTTTACATTTATTTTAGTGTCTCTGTGCTTTCAAACTGAAATGATTTTGCCCCATTCGTGGTTTGGCCCCCAGTCTGTCCATAGCAATACATCTACAACTAAAATGACTGAATTTAATTTAGTATGGATGTTCAATATCTAAAGAGGATACGTTCTATTGATTTTAGTGACCCCTGATGTGTTATCTTGTGCCACCACTGGGTCAGTTCGCTTTGTCCAACATTTTGGTTAATGATAAGGTATTTCAAAAACACCCCTAGGGAATGAACCCCTGTGACTTTATTGACCCACTCCCATTTTCTCGACCAGCCGTGTCACACCACCATCTCCAAATACACACAAGAAATTAAAAATCCACCTGACAGATTGCCCTGAAATGAACCGAGCACATTTTATGCCCGCCTTTTTTTCTTCTAGCACAACCCTCAGGACAAAATGTCAACTGTGCTTATCTCGCAGTCTAGTCATGAACTTTGGTGAGCACTTCCTGCCCCAGAGGGAATAAACCCTTTGATTCTAATGATCCTGTGTCCTTTGCTTTACCTCCAACCTGAGGACAAACTTAACATCCCCATAATATTTTCATCTGTACATTATGTTTCATCCTGCATCCTTGTATTGTTGGATGTTAAGAGAATTAAATTCTGCATGAATTGCAAGATTCTCACACATTTAAGGCACTGTAACTTCTACTGACTTCATTTTGGTGACTGTTGCTGTGAATCCAGTATGGTGGCTGACTTTTTATGAGTTAAGGGTGCCTGAGTATTAGTTGTTCTTTGTGTCTGGCTGATTGCATACTTAATAATACTGTGGTCACTGAACTGTTGAGAAGACTATAAAGCTCATTTAATCATTATTTTATGTATATTTTGGCTGTTAAAATGGTAATCCCAGAACATAATGTTAACTCCCTTTTGCTGGCCAGTCTCTGCACAGCCAGCACAGCAAGTCCTATTTTTATCTTGGCTGATTGTTATTGTACTGGATTTGTTCTTCATTTCGCAGCACTTTGTAAGCCTGTTTGGCAAAGCGCTACATGTTTGCTTACTTGTACCTGCTTTGTAGACTCCCACATTGCTGTTAACTGAAAATGCTGCTCACTTGTCTGATGTGATCAACACACATAGTCTCTTGTCTGCTTGATTAAAGGAAAAAAGTCAATACAGTATCCATAAAAATGACAGTAATTTACATGATTTGTATCTGGAAGAATGTTTTTATTCCCCCAGGCGGGCTTATTTTTAAAATGTATTACTTATCCTTGGCTTACAATAACGATTCAAGATAAAGATTAGGATGAAAGTGATATTTTCACTCCATTTGATATTGTAGGCATTGGTTTGTACAATTTAAATCTCTATATATGCGCATACACAAAAGTGCAGCTTTTCCCATAAGCCCTGGAAAGATCGTAGGTTCAAGGGAAGAAATGAATTAATACATTTCTTCATGTTATGTCTGACCTGTGGGTTGATACGGTTCTGTAAATGGAAATGCTGTGTCCCTTGCTGTTTAGCACTGACCACCACCCACTGATCCACCCATTCAGCAGCCCTGCACTTGCCCATGTGTGCATGTGCACTCACGCAGAAAAGACCTTTCAGGGTGCCATCTTTTTGTGCATTGGAAGGTCTAAAGGACTCATTTGCATATTATGTCCCTCCTTTTCAGTAACCAGAGCCCTCTGATTTATGATGACCCTATAAAAAGCGCAACTGTCGGGGGATAGATTCATGGCTGACAGATGCAAATTGCTCTGAAGATTTATTGATGAACCGCTGCTTTACAATGTTTTGTTGGTAGCAATGTGTAGCTGTTTGAATGCATTATAAAGTATCCAGCAGTTTCAAATTTAGTAAAAGAAAATCCATTTGAATTTCAAGCATTAAGCATTTTTTGGAAGTTTGGTTCTTGATCATTTATATTTCTACTAAATATTTTTCAGATTTTATCATCAATCATATTAAGCAGATCTCCTCTTGGAGCGACTGGTTTCTCTTCATTTCACAGAATAAGCACTTGCTTGAGATATGTAATTTTTCACAGTGAATAATGAAGTTGTATATTTTCTTTTCATTGATAATGTAATTGCAAGCAAGAACAGTTTTTGAAATATTTGAAAGACATCTGTTATTGCATCCATGAGCTGTGATGTTTGAAATTCAAGGCCAGAGGACACAACAATGGTGTGAATGAGGGGGTTCTTTCACTAATAAGACTGAATTGTTTCAGCAGTGAACTCAGTTTTTCGAGTGTTCTTGAGTGCGCTGCAATGAGGAAGAGATTTCAAAACGGTCCCTTTTCACTGCTGCGTTACCACATGATGAATGCTGTACCTTGTGAGAATAAGTATATTAAGTTTCAAGTCTTTGCAAACCCATTTTTATACCTGAAATTAACCAAATTCTGGAAAGCTGCCTGGAAGGTAAGAAATCAAGGTGTGCTTTGGAAAATGCTCAGCAGGAATGTAAAATATATGTGATTTGCAGTTAATGAGCTAAATGTGGAAAAGACACGGTGTTGCACACCTCAAGTGTTTAAGTCTCCACAGTGGATGCACCATAACCTTAAGCCCATACTGAAGGAACCTTGCCAACTTCTGTCTCTGTCTTAGTGTGGTGCTGTATGAGCTATTGTTCGGCCTCGCCTAATAGTGATGAATGTTTCAGGCCAGCATGGCACCCAAAGGCTAAAGGAAATCAGTAGCCAGTGAACACAACAAAGCACAGCTGAAGTTAATGAAACCAAAAGCTCTCCATCTGGGTTCTGTCTGGGTCTCAGACCTTGTTTGTGTTGGTCTTGTTGAGGTTTCTGGTATATTTCAGAGGTATGAATGTATGTGCAATACAGTTTCTGCTATATGGGGTTGCTAAGTTAAATACTGTACACTATTTACAGCTTTCAAGAAGTTTGCTATGTGGGACTAAGTGGTCACTGTGCTTTAAATTATTTGTAAAATGACAAAAGTTACAGCTTCTCTGACCTGCATCAAGTGCAAAGGTCTTTGGGCACAAAGGTCTGAGAGAGACTTCAAGGTTAAAGAAAGTCAACAACCACGGCTTCCGAAACATCATGAAACATATTGTAGACGTCAATCTAAACCAGCAAAGGGACTCTAGTCTTTCCCTCATGGTCTTTTGTTAAGACACACTACATGGGATCACTGTAGTATTTTTACTTTTCTTCAACCCCTCGTTGGATCAGGAAGTTATTGGGTCGGGTTGTTAGAATGTGTCTCGTGTTTTACAAAATACAAACAATATATAAAAGTTTCAGTGCTGCCTAAAAATGAAATTCTGCACTGGACGTGTCTCTTTAATATTCCTGTCACACTCATCAAGGTAAAGTCTTGTTGCTTTGCTGGGAAAGGTGCTGGCCTGAATAAATCACTCCTGTGCCCGCCGTTTATTCAGTTACCACTCTGTCATTTTGTCCATGTGTGCAGACACAACACCGCCTCGCACTAACCTGAGTCGCTCTGATTAAAACCCTCTGCGGCTGTCTAATCTACGTCAAGATAATTTCACTAATGTACTTTCCTTCTTTTCTCCCCCTCTCCTATGTGGTGACCTTGAACGACCTTCCTCGTCCATCATATCAAGGTAAGAGAACGTTATCATTATTCTTGTAAGAATTCGCATGTAATTTCCTGGAGCTTTTCTGTGAACACGACTGGTGAACTGTTACACAAGAATGAAAAAAAAAAAGAAAGCCAGGATACCAAATAACCCACACTGTTGTACCTCAGCATTCATTGCTCCAAGATGTCCTTGAAACCACACAAAATCTGTTGTACATACCACACGGGCTGCGGTGAGTGCAGTGAATATTAGCGCATTGACTGAGGAAAAAGGTTATTGTCTGTTCGTAAATCTGCCTGTAAACCTCCTCACTGAAGTTCAGAGAGGAGTGTTTCACTGTGGGCTCAGCCCTCCACACAGGAACACTGTACCTCAAGCGTCTTCATCCTGCCAGCTTTGTGGGAATTTATGATGTTCAAAGGAGTCCTACTTTAGCTTCTTCTGCATCATTTCAGGCAGAAAGGCGAAATCTATCCCCCACCTCTATTTATTTTTTTTGCATCTACTTGTCTCATCCCCTGAAAAATGCCACAATTTACTGTGAAAGTGGAGAGCAGGTGTTTTTATAGTTTTTCTGATTAGTGCCGCCTGCAGTGCTCTGTTTTCCGTCACACTCAGCAGTGGAAAGCCTCAGTCGCTGCATAACAAGCCTGTTTACTCTGATGTGTGTTTACCGTTGAGCGTCTGCCATTAGGTTAAGGCTGTTTCTCAGACTCAGTGTTGGTCACAGGAGACGTCGTAGACAGTCTTTGTTTGATGTTTGCAGTGGAAAGTAAGCGAAATTGGTGTAAAGTGCACGATGATCTCTGTAAAATCAATTTGGAATTTCCCTCACCTTTTGAACTAAATCGACAGACTCGGAGCGAAAAAACATGTCGTTTCTTCTCTGCATTGTATCTCCAGAAACCAAGACACCTATCATACACGTACTGGAATCAGCTTGACTTTCTTTTTCCAGGGAACATCATAGAAATCATAGAAAAATACTTTTATAATATGCATTACTATCTATGTTGGACAAAATGGGAAACTTCATGGCTAAACTTACAATCATTGTCATACCCTGTAATTACATTTTAGATGGTGGTAAGTCTCAGAATGGCCCATCATGAGATTCACACATCCTTGTTACACAATGCTATTTTCTAAGCTTTTTTATACAGACACTGTGAGTTGAAAGCCTTCTACCCTCCAACATCTAGTTTATTGTAACTCTGAGATTAAAACTTGTATTTAAAGGTATAATTAATTTGAATTTTATTCTAAGGAAGGTCTTGAAGTAAGTCGAAGTGAGCGTGGCCATGGAAAAACAGAGGCCTGGATTGAAAGAGGTGTGCGAGTGAAAGTGTGAGTGCACATATGGCCTCGCACGACCTAGTTGTTTGTCCTCCTTTCCAACTCTCAGAAGGTTAGATTGAAATTCAGGTTAGGTTTCCTTTTGGCTAAAGGCAAGCGAGGATTCATTGTCTCCAGTCTAACAACTCATGGTTCACGCGGGGCAAGGCCGCTGTTGGTTTAATAATATTGCAACACAGACCGGGCAGCGGGGCCGGAACGTATTGCATTACAATATCCACCTCTGTCCTCCCCACATACTTAGAAACACAAACCTCTACAGTTTTTGTTTCACTTCTATTATTTTGCAATCTCCTGTGTTGCAGAATTATCAGAACGATAATCACACAGTGTTTCTGGTTTAATGAATCCCCCCAGTAGGCAAACGGCATGCCATTTTGAAAATTCAAATATTTGAGTGGAGACCAGTGGCGCGCTTGTAACCGCGAGCGTTGCCGGTGACTTGCAGGGTTGTACTTTTTTAGTCCGGGAGGAGATGAGAAGTAAAGGTGAGGATGGAGAGAGCGGGTTAGAGAACATGTTAAATGCAAATATCTCCCCTCCTGTCCCCCCCGTGCTCTTGCAGAAACAATAGGTAGGATTCTGTTTGACATGGATGAGTAGTGCGCTCTCTGTCTCTGCCTCTGTCTTCCCTCCTCTGAATATATTTCACAGCTGTCCAAGAGGGCTGAGGGGGAAGTCGCTGCAAATATTAACAGTCTGTAGCTGGGTCTTTTGTGACAAACTGCTTCGAAAGCCACAGAGGCTTAGAGGACAGGATAGAAATGCAGTCCTAAGACTAGCTAATGCAGATTTGGTAATGAGAGGAGGAGGAGGGTTGAATTAATGCCAGATTCGCGTCACAGTGGAAGGAGTGGAACAGGATGGCATTTCATGGCTATCACTTGGAAGTGTTGGAGTGTTGCATTTTTTGGGTTTCATCCAGGTGCCAGACAGATGGCTGCTTCTGTTTAAATCTAACATGACATGACCCAAGAGTTACATAGATGATATTCATAGACATGTCAGAGGGGAGTTTCCTCTTTACACACTATAAAGCGTAAGTAATGGAGTCAGCTGTGAAGAGCTTTGTTGCCCGTGAAATCTACCAGACAAGACAACTCAGACGCTGCTGAATTCTGAAAGTCCCAACTTCCAACTTTAACCAGTCGGATCCAGTCCTGCTTCAGGTCTCAGTAACTGATTCCACTTCTCATATGAAACTTGGTAATGATTTTGGTGCATTTGTGTCATTTAAGGGCTCTTAATAGATCAGGAGGACTGTGGTGGTCGTTGTTTCTTGTCCCATTGCAGGTCCACCAAGGCTCTACTCTCTTTTCTGGCTGCTGTTTCACTTCAGCAGATTGTTTCTTTGGATTGTTCCCCCTTTTGAGTGTCTCTAGTAATGAAAATTGCGATGTAAAAGACAAGAGCCCTTCAGGTCATCAGCAAAGAAACTTTCGAAAAGGGGCGTGAAGCTTAAGTCTGAAGTGTCAAATGCAGCTGACGACCGACAGGACTTTTGCATTTGCTCAAACTGAGAGAGGTTTGTCATGTAAAGTGAATACAAATGAGACGCTTTAAAACGACAGACAATGGACAGTTAGTATCAGTTAAGCTGCATAAAAATGAAACATAAACTTGTCTCCAACCATTTTTCTAACTCTTCTGTTTTCTCAGAGTTCTCCTCATTTATCTTGTGGTAATTATTTAGAGCTGATGTGTCTTCATCCGTCTTTTATTAAAGTTATATAAATGCTTTGGGGTGTTTTTGCAGTTGAAATCTCTTTTCTTCACTTGTCTGCTATGAGAGAAAAGTGCTACATAAATGCAGTCCATTTAACTGGAAGTTGCTTTTACTTGGTTTGGTGATTCTCTTTCATCCAGGTAATTTGGGTCTTTCTTCTCTTGGTGGAAAGGAAAGAGACACTGTGTTACTTGGAATTTAATGCACCTCTGGATTCAAGACTATTGGTTGAAATCAGAGATGGGTTTTTCTGTCGGTTTTGATGTGGGTCAACCACACAGCAAGATTTGTGTATGTAGACTGGACCCATTTAGACCTGTTTTTAAAAATGACATTTTATCACAAATCTTCATTCAACATAGTCAGACACTGCATATATATCTATATTAGTTAGGATAATAATCTTAAAGTGCAAAGACTTTTTTCTGATGGCTCTTAATAAGAAAAGTATGGCTCGGAAAAACAAACATAACCAGAGATGTAGATGTTCCACAGTTCAAGTGTGCTGTGTGCTGAATGAAGAGATTTAGCTCTGTGTCAAGCGCTTTAGAGTGATGTGGAGTTAAAGATATCTGGATAATGACGTCCTTCATAGTTTGGAAACTTCACAAGGGAACACACGCAAGTCCATACCAGTGTCTAATGACTGCAGCTCTCCCACCACCCAGTGAGTCCACGAGGCCTCTAACCAGTGAGAGGCTGGGCCGAATACATCAGAAGGTGGATTGGAGGAAGGGCGCAGCACAAAAGATGTCTGTAATGCAATAAGAATGAATAAAGGGCTTTTTAATGAGGAGGCCTCCCTTTCTGTGACGCTCCCACTGCCAATCCAATTGTTTCATTATTCAGAGTGGGAAGTAAGAGCAGCGGGGCTTCGAAGCTGGGTTTACTGGAGATGGAGGTTAACAAGGTCAAAGCACAATCAAATCACCAGTCAAAAGGACATTTGTTATGGTTTTCCATCATGTAAAAGTCATCCTTTACCATCTACAACCAGTTTACTGGTTAATTTTTGCATTCTTTTACCTTGGGCGGCTCCGTTTGAATCGTTTCTAGATGTTTTGCGGGAATGTTTGATCCTCATTCAATTTAGAATAAACCAATTTCTCCTCAAACATCAAAGTGTGGAAGTTGCATCTGTGATAGGTTTCTGAAGTCAAGCTCTGATGTAGCTGAGATTTATCATGGAAACATGTGAGGCTCTGTGCCTGACGATGATACCACCAAACAAACAAGCAAACACACCTAAATGTATTTTTATCTACCATGACAACGAACCCATGTAGCGTTCAACAGTTTTTTTTAGTGGCTCCTTGTGGTGAAAGTTCAGACTCTGCTGAGGCTCAGGGAATAGCAGAGCCATGATACAACATTGTCATTGTATGTTGTACCATGAGCTTTGCAGTAAGGATGTCCATTTACTGCCTTTAGGTTATTTCACGTTTTTTATGTTTGCAAATTCACATTGATTTTTGCTTGACTATTGCATAATAGCATTTACAGGCAATGTTCCACTGTTTAGGCAGATTTCTTAGAAGAAACCTCCTGCTGAGTTCATCCTTTTTTTAAAGCTAATTGCTTGATAATGACAAACCATCCAGCTGAAATAGTTGGTCAATAATGTTTTTTTTTTTTTTTTCAAAGCAGTTTAGATAAATCTCACTTCAGTGCCGGCCTGTCCCTGGAGTCCTGTGGTGTTTTTGTAGTGGCAGAGAGCTTTTGTAGATTTTAACCCGTTGTGCAAAAAGGGCATACATGCATACACCTCACATGCGACGGGTTGTTTGAGTTGGTCTTTAGTGCTCACAGAGGAATGGAGCGTTTCATTTTGGTAGTGTGGCTGCGGGGCATGGCTGGTGTTCAACTGGATTGAGTTATCAGCCATCTTTGCCTTGTTGCACACTAGAGGGAGAGCTGTATGAATCATTCAATCACAGATCATCCCCAGGAGTAAACAGGCTGCATGTGCACGTTGAGTTCAGTGCATTAATTGGATGCTCAGCTGTGTATCTGCACTCGTGTCTCTCCATAGTTTGATATTCTTTGAGACCAAATTGGAATGGACTACCAGAGCAGGAAAGCTTTGCCAGTTATCAGATGATTGTTGCATGTATTTGCTGAGAGTTGCTGTGCTGCTGATCTGAGAGCTGTTACCGACTGGGGTTAAAACCCACCAGACCAAATCCTGGGCAATTTGCAGTGCGATTTCTCCCTCACTTATTTTCATTGCACCTGAACTTTTAGGGGGTCAGTTTGATTAGAACTGGTTTTGAAATAGCTTTTTTTCTGGGAAGCTAGCTGAGCAGACTTGAGTAGTTTCATAACCTTTTTTTTTTTTTTTTTTTTTTTTTTAGTTTAGTTTTTTACTGTCATATTCTGTTTCAGTGAAGCTAAAATTCTCTTGAGATGAAAATGAGTGTTGAAGGACATTTAGATATTTTAAGGCTTTTTTTTTTCCAGTAAAGCTTTCATAATAATAAGTGCATCTTTGTTGAAAGAGTTATTGGTTGCTGTAATTGCTGCTCCTGTCCATAAAATGACCTCATCCTAGGATAATACCACTGGAGGACATAGGAGAGAGTCCTCATTTTTGTACAATGAAGCAAGCTGCTCTTCAGCAGTCTTGGGTTGCCAGTTCAAGTGGTTTTCTTTGTCCCTGGCAGTCACGTGTAGTTTTACTTTAAGTGTCGTGACTACTGGGAAATATCAATCCTCCATGTTTGGGCAAGGAAAAAAAAAAAAAACTGTCACAGAAGGAGAGTTTCATACTAAATAAAACATAAACCTGGTCTAACGCAGACAGCTGAATCCTCACACTAGTCTTGGCTGAACTTTAAAATCCATGTTTGCGTAGAAAGAGGACTCCATCTCTTACCGTGTATTCACAGAGGAAGGGATCACCACGCTGCCACTTTGACCAGCGGGAATGTTTAGAGTGTCCATTTACTCTTTCAACATACAAATAGGATGAAACTATTTTATTAATATAAACTTTCTCCCCCAAAAAATTCAAACCTTTTTTTTTCCCCTCACAATCTGAATGTGTTGTTACAAGCTAAATTGCCATTTATGGGCAATCCACTTGAACAAAGATCCTAAGATGTGTGTTTTTAGGCCTTTTGTTAAGAAATATGGGTGATGGATATGTTAAATAAATGAGGAGATGAACTAAAACAGTGTTTAAACAGCAAAGTTTTAGATTTTGGAGATAAGGCAGGTTTGTGTCCTTGAAAAATTGATGACTCTACTGTAAAGAGGATCAATTCACTGTATAAGGGGATTTATTGCATTTGTGGAGAATGATTTTTGGCTGGGAACCAGAATAAATTAAGCTCTGTGGGGAACACGATATAGTGTCTGATTTACTGTATGTAGTTTGAAAGGCAATATTTTGTTTATCATTGCTTCCCATGTGAGGTATCGTCGGTAATCGCTCCCAGTGGATGTTCCCTCTCTGCTCATAAACAGAACATATAAACAACAAAAATTGATCGCCACTTTCGTTTATGTATTCATCTCCTTTTTAGGCTTTGTTTTTGTAGCCTCCACATACTCAGACAGCTCGCTGCAAAACACTTTGAAGGGATTTTTGTTCCAAGGTTGAATTTTGCATGCAGATAAAAATCCTTCTTGAGCTCTCAAAAGGTCACTGAGTGCTTTGATGTTGTTTGACAGCAGTGTGCACAAATAACCCCTACCTGTCCCAAGCAAGCTCTTCTGACATTTTCCCCGAGCAATAGTGATGGATTGTCTGGGAGAGCAATATGCATGAGCATATCATTCCTCTGCGAATGTCTGACTACGACAGGCTGCTGTCTGAGGAGCGCTGCAGCTCCTCAACCCGGGAATTTGGAGCACCACAGCTACACAATTAAAGATAAAGTTACCCTGATTTATTCTGCTCATATAGTGAGATCACAATGCGGTTACACCTTTATTCTTTTGTGTTGGTGAATGAAAAGGGTTTACTTCACTTTCACTTTTCTACATCTGGCTTTTAATACGTTAACCTTTCAATGAAAAATTACTTTTCTTCACGTGTCTCCTCAGAGACAGTTTGCTTGGCAGCCATGAGGACAACATACATGACAGGGTTATGAATAAAAAAGGTTCATAAGGTATCTCAATGATCAAATTCAGTATATATGTATGTCGTGAGATTTTGGAGGGATTTAAATAACAGAGTTTCCGTGAAACCAGGCTGTGGTGGCCATTATCTGTGCACCTTACACGGCACACACACACTTTACCACTCAGCTTGTGG
>JBAJHX010000067.1:20286041-20327564 GCA_037176925.1 Amniataba percoides | reverse complement strand
GTCCTCCTTTTCCTTTGACAGACTTTCTTTGTAAATGAATTGCATATGTAAATGCTGCATGCAGTGGGTTTATTGCGAGGCCTCAGCAGCACACCCCTGTTACCTGTGACAAGCAAGAAGAAGAAAAAATGCCAATTTGGCTACTCTAAAATCCTCCGTCTTTGGGGAAAGCTACATCTGAGAGCCTGAGCCTGCTTTCCATTTCTTTTAACATCATCCTCTCTTCTTATACAGTATATCGCCTCGCCTTGCATCCCCTCCCTCCTCCCTCCCATTGCTCAGTTTTCCCTCCACCTCTTTGTTCTTACCTTCTTTCTCTATACTTTAACTCTGACTTTGTTCTGTTCTTTCTTCTGCAGTTTTTTTCTTTTTCTATCCCCTCTCCCTCTTCGTTTCCCTGTCCCTCGTTTCCTCTCTCTGGGGGAGTTTTGGATCACAGAGGCGTTTTGGTGCCAGACTGCGACAATACTTCACGTTAATAAAAAGGATAGTTGGAAGCACAGTGGGAGCAGCGCAGGAACATTTTTTTCTCCAGCTAGTTCGCCATGCCTTGTTTTGTTGTGGTTGGAAAGAGTTCATATCTTTTACGGCGCAGCTCCATCATTATCAGAGGCAGCAGTTTGCGGTTGCACTCACACTAATGTTTAAGCTGCTGTGAGTTTATTTGTGAACTTGAAAATGACCTTCTCATAGTTACATGACTATAATGAAAGTGATGCAGACTTGAAATTGGAAACAGAGGTAGAAAATTCACTAAATTGGCCTTCAGCAGCCGTTCATTTTCGGAGAGGTACCCAGTGGGCCGCTACCTGCAGGTCTGCCCCCGTTATTGAGTTAGTTTAAAGTAGTTTAAAGTGATGTGAGAACATGCTGAGGCAATTCTGCAGTCTGCTAAAGCATGATTCCGTCTTTCAAACACGAGTGACTTCTGATTAACCCAAGTGCTACATGTCGTCAAACTCGTCACAATCCGTCAGGGTGTGTCGGCAAGTTAAGAGGTCCTCATTTTTACAAACCCCCCTCCCCCTCTGTCAGCTAAACCTCACACACTCTGCCATTTTATGCTACCTGTAACATGCTTTGACATTTCTTCACAGAGCCTTTTACGCCCCAACATAGCCTCTGTATGTCTTTTTTAGCCCGTCTGGATGTATTAAACATGATTTGGAGCCTATGTACTGAATAATGAAATGGCAACAGCTACTATAGCTGAGTGCTGAAATGCCTTAAAAGCACTGTATGGAGTTTTTAACTGGTTATGAAACTGTCTCAGTTTAATACCTGAGAATGCATCTATATGACCTACCTACAGAGATTGGCTATGTCTCTAATCTCTATTTATCTATCCATCTAAGTCTAATTTCTAAGTTCTTATTTTCTGCCACTGGTTCAGATTTTTTGGCAATAGTTCTTTTATGTGAGGAGCTTATTCCTGCTCTAGCAAGTGAAGCGAAGGAAACGTGACATAACGTTAAACGAAACAATACTGCCTTTGTCCACAGGGACCGCCAGAGTCAACACAGAATGAAAGGTTTCATTGAGCTGCTTTAAGCTGCAGGTTTGCTTGCTGCTAGCTCCACATAATACATTTATAAATACATCTGCAAGGTTGGCTGCCCTGAAACTGAGGCAGGTTCGACTATATGTAATATTTGTTGTGTTGGTAATTGTGAAAATTCCTGGAAGGATATACATTTACGGAGATGGGATCATTTGGACTGACAGGTGTGTAGAGCAACAACAATCAGAAATCTACTCAATTCTTTAACTGCTACCTCGCCTTTTGAAATTTTAAGTATCTCAGTGAATGAAGAGCACCTGTTCAGGGAAAATGTTAAGGCTTGTAAAGCAAAGAACAAAAAAATTGATTGAATTGTGGTAATTGCATCTCTGCAATGCCAGGATGTCGAAAACCAAAGAAAGACACTATGATGACCTTGTGTTTGCTGTTTTTTACGTGGACTCTCGGGGCGGTTCTGCTGTGTTTGCTGTAGATATGTCTGCAGCACCTGTCATAGTGCAATGGCAAACCCCGTCACAGTAGCAGCACTGATGATTGTGGACACTGCACACACATCTGTGGAGGAGGTAGCGTGGGAGTGAAGACCCTGAGTTCGCTCAGACTTCAGCCTATGACAGTCAGAGAAGCCAGGTGTTGTAGTCTTTGTCCAAATGACTTTTTTTTCTGACAAAGATATCCACAGGGAGTAAAAGAAGGATTCAGAGTGTCCTTTCAGAAACCAGCTGATGATGTTACGAATGCTTTAATCACGAACAGCCAAAATTTCTTTGATCAAATCCACAAAACTCTGGAAGTGGAAATCCTTTTGCCAAGTATTTTAATGGCAATTTTGAGATTTGGAGATAAATGTAACAAGATGTGTCTCAGTAAATTCAAAGTAATGTTTTCGTGGATTACAAAATAAAATACTTCTTTTCAAAGATACCACAGCAAGTGGACGTTTCTTTGACGAGCCTGAAATATTATAAAGGGAGAATCTTTGTTTGTATTGTCAGTGTCTGTGATAAGAAAGATTGTGGAATCACACAGCAGCAGTAATCACAAAGGCATTAAAAACCAAACATGTTTCTAAGCAGGTCCTGCAGTTCTGACATAGAGAAAATAAGTAACATATGCTCCCAAGCTTTCTCTCCTCTGTTAAGTGCCAACTGGGAACATCCTGCCAAAGTGGAAGTCGGTGTGTGGCGGGTAAAAATCCCACGGTCATTACTTAAAATGATTAGCGCTGAGGACAGGCCTGCTGGCACCGGTCACTCACTGAAGTCAGCAGCAGCACCGGCCCATATTGTTATTCACATAGTGTGTTCAGCTGCTGAAGACGTCGTCATAGCAACCGGTAGATCTGTTGTTGCTGACGTTTATTGAGACCAATCTGTGTGAATGTGTCTGTGTGTGTGTGCAAGGTGAGGCTGATGGCTAATTGTTGGAGCTGCTGACCTCAGGGGCTCATCATCCGAGCCTCTGATGACACACTGAATCACAACAACGCAACATCTCTCTCCTTTTTCTTCAGCTGCACCGTAACATTCAAATCACACCGACTAGATTGGGATCATTAATTCTTGAAAAGGAAGACGTCATGGAAGGAGAACAGAAGCCTGTTGTCTCCTGCCCGAAGCAGAAATGTGTCTGTGATCTAAAAACTGAATAGCTAAGAAGTACACCAGGGGAGAGTTTGATGCCTTGCATAAATTTGCATTCCCAATTGTTTGCGCTTGGTTCATAATCTTTAACTGAGCCACTTATCTAGAAAGCATTGCCAAACAGATCACTTCTGTATAAGTTTTAATTTGTTTTGTCTGCAGCAATTAGCAGTTACCAACAGAAATACATTTTTAATGTTAAGGCCTGTGTGGAGTGGTTAGGTGTTACATAAACACTTGAGGACTTACTGGGAAGCAGTTTGGTTCAAACTAAATATATCAGTCTATATTTTGCAAAAATGCATAAAAATGCTCCAAGAAGTTTATTCAGTAGTAAGAACATTGTTTACTAAAGGTCACAAATGTGATCTATTGATTTATCAAGTGACCTATCAAGTGAATAAGTCATTCAAAGGGCCTGTTTTTAAGAGCCAGTAAGAAGTGGTCGGTCTTTGCCGCACAGACTGTGTGGGCGTCTCTAAGTGCACCTGCTAATTATGTTCATGCATGTGCAGCAGCGCAGAGTGCAAAAGGGCTGCCGAGGTGGAATATAGATCGGAGGGTGTAGTGATTAATAAATCTCTCGTTGCTCTGAAAAGTAACATGTGATGACAACAAATGAAAAAACACCTACAGGAGGCATGATTAGGATACGAGTTATCGCACTTATCTGTTGATGCAAATGGCTGCTCTTTTGAGGAAATCTTTCTTTTCTGTACAACAAGATTTTACAATTTAACAAAATGCCTGTCAACATGAAATTGTTTAGGAAAAAAATGACACTTTTTTCAGAACCAGACCAGACACAACAGATTTTTCTATTTCAGGTTAAAGAAATATAAACACCATTTGTGTACTTTAGTTGGTCTCTTACTTCCTCGGGGTGTACAACAGGTGTGACACTGTGCTGCTCTCCAGCTGCAATTCTTCACCTGGCTTCCCTCGTGACACCGTGTGGGTTTAGAGACTGATGGCTGTTTGGCACGCCGCACTTCTCCAAGATTGTTTCTGAAACTATAACAGCACAGGCAGTTTACATTTACTGCTCCCCCAGCCTTGAAATGGTGCACTCTTGGATCGGGGAGGGACTTTTAAGAGATGGTGAAAAGACTCAGCTGAGTCGAAGGCACTGTTGTGTTTAAAAATGTAAATTCTAAATGAAGGGATTAATACATGAGAGAAATATTTGAGGACAGACACATTTCTGATAAAGGAGCAAACAAGCCTGAAGTGCTGGAGCTTAAATAGTATAACTTTAATATATAATTACTCAGAGCACAAAACACAACATGGACAGATGGTAATACTTTTACAGATTACCACCAATTAGCCTGGGATTGGATTTGTACTCTGATCTGAGGCTACCAACCAACACAAACAAGACAAGTTTCACCAACACTAAGAGGCCCAATATGATTTTTTTTTCAGCTTCACAAATCCAGGGTATAATCACATGTAATTAAGTTTGAACTATAGATAATTGAATCTTACGTCTTGATCTAGTGTGTGTCGCCACAAAATAATCTGTCAGTGTTAAAACAGATTATATAATGGCTGAGGAAGGTGAAGCCGTAGTTTATTCATTATTATCATCCTCACAACTAAACTAAACTGACAAACAACCCACTGAAATTAAGCTCTTATGTAGCTGTATAATATTAAAGCAGATTTTCAAGTGTTATAGACAACTATATGTGTGGATTAAATCATGTGACTACGATTATATACGATTTTATGCTTGAAATCTGTGCTATGACACGGGAGCATCCTCACGATTTACATTTGGATCATTTTGGCCTTTAATACAACCAAAATGTGTGAAAATTTGTCGAACACGGTGTAGATCAAAGAGCTTCAGCAGTTTAGGAGAACATGTGTGCACCTAATGCACAATAATACCTGACTGCCTAGCACCTCTGTGGCCTCTCAAAAACGTAGATACATGGATTAGATGAATGAACCTTTCTTCTTTTATTTAATACCAGTTTGCAATCTGAGATCAATTTCAACACCAAAGTGGTGGTAAAACTTAAAACTAAGCTGGCGTATGTTTACACTCAGTGGTCTCTATTTTCCCTAAGAAAACAGTGCATCGGCTATGTTTGAGTTGTGTTGCCCTGTTAAAGGTTAGAATAATGTTTTGTTTGGTAATCTAATTGAAGTTGAGCAATGCTTCGTGTGATGTACCCACCTCAGAGTGTGGCGACACTGCAGCACACTGATAGGGTTGCCAACAAACTACTATTAAGAAAATGGTTTGACTGTCCCTAGATCAGCTACCACTGACATTAAAGTCTGTAGTTTTAACCACAACAACCTCTTTTTTTTGGTTAAGGAAGAATGGTGGTCACGCTTAACAAGAACCAATGTTGACTGTCTGTAGGAGAAAGGACAGAAACACTGGCCTCCACTGTCAAACTTACTCATTTTTTGGAACAATTTATCCGCTGTAACTTCCCTCCTTTGAGGTTTTGTGGTGCTATTAAATCACAGTACTTCCATCTTTGAACCATAAGTCATGTGCTATCAGAGGTCTTTATCAACAAAATTTCAACACAGACTGTTATAGCCAACTGAACAAAAGACTGTCGAGGACAGTCTCTAATATTTCCAGGAGGGAAGGTGAAAGCAAGTTTGTATTTGCTTCATTTCACACTCCTCTAAGATGAAAACATGCACCAGGCAATGACATTTTTAGAGGTGAGGCGGTAAATCAAGCTCTCAACCTGTGAACACAAATACAGTGCAGTTATAATACGCTTGTTGATACACTCACGACCCTCCGTGTATTAAATCAGTCACCAAAAAGGTTTTCTGCCTCGGCTACCCATTGCTCAGTGGTTTGTGACTGACTTACAACACAGAGTTAATGCAATATGGTGCTCTGTTAAGCAGAAGGACATCTGGTCTGGTCACATTTAATTTTGTTTTCTGATTAATAATGCCAGCAAATTGAACCCTATACTATGTTGTTTCCGTAATTGCACAACAGGGATCAAGAGCATTGTGATAGAGGTGGTTATGGGGGCGAGTGATTAAAAAGCAAATAACATAAAAGCGGGACCGGTACCTTGATGATCTAATAATTGAGATGTTCCCATATGGGGTCATTTCGGGGTGTTAGGAGGTTTAATGGACTAGCATAAATGCTGGCGTCTGGACCGCAGGATATGGCTCATAAGCCATCGGCAAGCCCTCCGGTGCCTGGATCAATGAGGAACAAGGCAGCACAAGCCCATTAGTGGATCACTGCAGCTTCAAGCTACTGTGAAACGCTTTCTAGGCTCACACACACACACACACACACACACACACGCCTCACGAATGGCCAGCTTTATTTATCCGCTCTGTCAGATGAATCAATAGCTGCTTATTTGATAGCAAAACTGCACTGATCATCATCCATCCACACAAACGCACAGACACGCCCACACACACCTTCTATGCTTTCAGTTTTCAGTCCCCGGAGAGCAGCGTGTGGGAAACCATTCAAAAAGGCGGGGGATCGTTTCTGCATTCTGCGTGGATATCCTGCACCTTTTCAAAACCATGTCTGATCCCAACGTGAGCAGATACCATGATAGTTTGAATTCCAGTGCTTTGAGCGAGGATCAGTAACAAAAGCTAATAAGTCGTTTTAAGAGAAGCAGCACGACAAAAGCTGAAACTTTTCCCACATGGCTGTGGAAAAAAGCGAAATTCAAAATGCCAAGCTATTACTTGAAGAGCTCTTGAGCTTGATTGCTGTCTAGTTTTTCACCCCCATTATGCCTGATCTTCATTATAACCCAGTAAAATGCCTGAAATCTGATAACCTCTGATGATCTGAGGAAATCCCACGAGTGAAAATAATAGATGGACTTGGACATTTGCAGCATCGCTACATCTTTTATAATAATATTATTTTCTTGCTCTTCAAATGGACATCTTACAGTTATTTGATACAGAGAGGTGCAGTAATTGCATTTCTTCACTACATTACCCATTAATTTCTTGATTGATGAGAAGTTTTTGAGAAGCCAATAAATGAAATGATGAAGTGAAATATATACTTTTATTGGAATAATGATCCAATTTTGTAACTCCAGGTGGTCTCATTTACTTAATGGCCAATGTGATAATGATATTTATGAGCAAAAGTGTTTGACTAGACTCAGGCTATTCATTCAGTTCAGCACAGGCCAGACGTTTGACCCAAAACTCGTCTGCCAGACCATATTTTCTTGGGTCAGCACTGGCAAGACTACTACAGTTTTGGCTTTGATAAAAATTTCTCTTTGCCACACCTACTCAACACGACTTTGTTTGAGAAGACAAAGTTGGGTTTGCTTACCCTGCTGAAGGCAATCTCACCGGTAGCTGTAAAAAAAAAAAAGTTCCTATCCTTTCAAAAATCAAATGGAATATCTTTTTATGTGTAAACATTTCCAATATTGGGGGGATTTTCCTCGGATAACCGTTTCTACGCTCAGCGGCTGAATGAATAAGATAACTTTCTTAAAAACCTGAAATGATGATATGATAAAGCCTCGAAAGGGTACGATATTCTGTCTAGACAAAACAGCTGAATTTTGTGGTGAGACTCCTGTATCAACACAAGATCAACAAAAGCTTTCGTTTGTTGTTAGCAGGAGGATGGAAAAGAAAGATGCAAAGTGAGTTAGGCAGAAACCCAGTTTGGATTAGATTTCAGTCTGCAGGATCAGGTCAGACTGATGTTGGCAAACAAACTTTATTATTTCACGAGACAGTACACAATTTATTCCATTTATTTAACAGTGCATTTAATTTTTTTTTACATATAATTTGTGTTTGTTTTCTTTGAACAGGCTGAGTTGGGCTCTGTATTTGTACGCTCGATGGCCACTCAATGTAAACCCCACAAGTTATGCTCATAAAATCTCATTTCAGTTGTTCAAGCGTCTCAAAATCAGGACACCGAGTCGGTCACAGTCTCCATCAGTTCCAGACAGAAGGTTCAGTTGGACGGCTTCCATTTGGCAGCTGAAATTGTGTTGAGCGAAGCAACTGTACGTTCAGGATTTCAGACAGTAAAGGATGAGATCATGATGAGTCTCTGATTATCCATAATCGCATCATGGCACACAAGGGCGTGCGACGGAGTGTCCATCTTGGGTGACAAAGCTTGAATTATTCATTTAAAAGCAATGCCAAGTCTACCAAAGTGTGAACACTCACTGTAGGTTGAATGGTAGCACTTTTTTATTACCATATTTTTATGATTTTATGAAAGTTCAATTGAAATATCTTGAAGGGAGTTGGTATAAGTGAGAATAAAACATCTTTAAAAAGACAATGCTCAGATCCACTAGAATTAGTGCTTGTCAACATTAAGGGACACACAATGACTCGCAATGTGCTTATGAAGACTTAAGAATAGAGAAAGATATTCCCAATAGACTGAAAAACATCTCTGGAAATACTCGGTGGATGGGTATCAATTATGTTCTCTGCGGTTTTAATAACCCGCTGCAGAGCCCATCTGTCCTGGAATATCCACACACCATTTTCTTTTCCTCCTCTGTAATAGTTTACTTAGAAGTTAGCTTACTTACATTTCCTAAAGAAATAGTTTCTAAGTTTCTAAATAAAGTCTAAATAAGAACTCAGTCCATCTGCAAGGTGTCTTTCCACAGATTTCTTTATACTTCAGCAGATTTAAACCACTTTTCACCCTCGATCTGAAATGGATGCACTTTATGGTGCTCAAACTATAATTTTAAATGTTAACTGCTTTTATCACTCACGCTTTAACTGACACCAACACTCCTTACAGTGCTTACACTTCAATTGACACTTCAAACTTTTTAATGCTTCAGATCAGTACTTCAACGCACCTCGGTCCTTCAGCTCCAACTGCAATTCCCAAACAAAATGGTGCATGCAAAGAAATAACATTTTAAGACATTTCCACCTGTTTACAGCATCACTGAACAGACATTTGGTTTCCCTAGTGAGTTTAGGCCTGCACAATTCCTTTCCTAAATTTATTTTATACTTAAGAGGTCTGTTTACTTTCTTTGATGGTTTCTATGTCACTGATTCTGTGTTTGACACATTAATGATCCTGGTCATTTATCTGCTTATATGTACTGGCAAATGTATTCATACATTTTGTAAGTGAACAATGCATTTTCTGAACTGCAGCATCAGTCCACTCTCCCTCTCTTCTGTGTGCCTCTGCTGCTCTCGGAAAAGGTCACTCTTTTATGACAAAGTGACTGTAAGAAGCAACAATGCAGAGACACGGAGGAAAGCGTGTAGCGGTGACACTTGTGCCAAGGTCTGCACGGGGCAGTTTGAAAGTTCACAAGAATAGTCAAGGTTAAACAGATTTCTTAGCCAATAAATTTAATTCCTGTCGGTTCAGGGCATGAATGCCTTTTCAACCTCAAATCTACTCTACTACTATGATTTCAGTCAAAACGCCTGAGCAGCAAAGATGTGTATGGACCACTTTCTAAAGCTCACGTCCTTCATGCATGATGTGTTGAGAGGACTTTAACCATTGTTCATCTGATCAATCAGCAGCAAGGAACATTATCAAGTTAAGTCAGATCTGATTCTGTAGCATCTTCAGCCAAAGCACTGCTGCAACTTTCACTCCTCAACTCTGATTTCTTTCCAACATGCTTTGTTGTTGCCGCAGTTATTGTGAGGATATTCACAGTGGCCAGCGACCTCCAGTCTTTCTTTCAAGCCTGACAAATGTTTCAGTACATTAGGCCAAGAGATGAGTCACAAAGCAAACAAATGTCAGATTCATAGATATATATTTATTTATTTGTGCATTAAAGTTTATGCTTGAAGTTTTTACCAATTTCAGTCATCTAAAAAGCACATTTTGTGCAGACTCTGAGAACATCTGTGATAAAGTGCACTCTCCCTGCTAACTAGTTCCCTCTCCTATAGACTAAAACTGTACATCACATCAATACTTCCATCTGTCAGAGCAAACAAAGCCAGTGCTACAAATGCAGGCAGTATTGACGCTGTTCCACCTCTCACTCTCCCATGTCTTTTTTTCCCTCTGAATATGGAACAGCCAGGATCAATATTTTTCCATTAGCAACAGCATGGAGATTGGATGGCTACATGGTCGCAGATGGGCGATCTGCAAAACAATGGGCAGCGGCTACAGCCACTTAGTTAATTACAAGATATTTGGTTTAATTCCCCCCTGAGGACCAAAACAGTGAAGGTTGGGGGGACATCTCTTTGACAAGCAAAAATACTGCCATTATGGAAAGAACATCCTTCAAACTTTCAATACTGGATTTTAGTTTTTCAAATGAATTTTATTTTATATAATCAAAGAGAGCACTATAAAAAGACAATAAATGTTGGAGAAAACAAGCAAGAACAACAACTTCTCTAATTAAATCCACACACACGCATAAAACTAAGATAAAAAAAAATAATAGAACTATAGAAATACTATAGAAAAACACCGTACCAGAAGAATATCTGTGAAAAATTTCAAGTGAAATAAAGATGAATTTACTTTAGTAGCAGAGTGGTTGGTCTGAAAATATTTAAAAACATTAATAACTTGCGCATCTCATAACTGAGATGAAAAAAATAGACTTTCTTCACCCCAGCTGTCCTCCTGGTTTTACTGATTGTACACATCGAGTCCAAAGAAACACGTAAACACAAACCTGAAGAATTTTAAAGGTGCAGCTCTAACGATTTCGTAAATCTTCATCATAATGAGCTTTAATTAGTACAGTCATACATAAAAATAGCCTCAACCACCTGATTGTTATTCATTTCAGCTACTGGAAGAATAATAAGGTACTGATGAAGATGTTTTTCATTAACTCCATTTCCAACAATAATCTTGTTTCTGGTGTGCATGAAAAGATTGTCTCGAGAGTTGAGAAATAATTAAATATAATCGATGGAGTGCCTTTTGATGGAGAACACTTAAAAGTTGTTTACATGCTTTTTGGATAAAGTACAAGCAGCAAGTTGAAGAGCTACACTTGTTTTTTTCAACTTGTGTACAATTTAAGGCTTAGAAAACACTTTTATGAAATGAGTGTTGTTGGTTATTTGACCTTTATGAGCCGCACAAGTGACTCATTCAATTGAGTACAGCTCATTGCTTTTTTTAAAAAAAAATCAATATTGATTTTTAGAGAAAGGTTCTTTTGTGTTTTCTTGATCGACAAATACATATAGAGACAGACACCAAGCGTTCACTGCATCAGGAGAAGAGTTATCAGCGAGAGCGGCAACCCAATATGCAAGATGCAACAACAGGGACATAAAAAAAATGAGCCGGCCTATTTTAAGTGATGCTATAAATCCAAAAACATAATCCCAAAGAGACACCCAGAGCACAATTTAACCCACCGAGCACTAAAAGGATGATTTTGACTGTTGCATCAACCTCTTTCTTGAATATTGAGAACATTCCTCACCGTTCTGCAGCGTCTTAAAATGATTCAGGCAGCGGCATCAATGCTAACAATTCCAACAGAATTATTTCCACCGTATATTTCATGTGACTCTGAATAAACTATTTAGAAAGGTAATGGAGTTGTTGAACTACGCAGCACGACCGAGGCCAACCGAGCCTTTAACAATGCACTTCAGAGCAGAAAGGTTTCTGCATTTTTTACCACTAAATTTCTGTGTAACTGTTTATCTTACATATTTCTTCCTCTCTTCATTGATGGTGTTCTCTTATTGTCCTAAGCCCCTCAAATGTAATAGTAAAAGATCTGAAGAATCGATACTCGCGGTTGGACTGTCTAAAGAATCAGTAGAAGAAAAGTACCTGCTTGATTGGATGATTGTAATGTTTTCTGACAGTGTTGAGTTAGTTGTTTCAGAAATTACAGCACCTCTGCCATTATTATCTACAAGTCAACTCAGGTTTTTTATTTTTTTCATCCTTATTTCTAGTCTGAATCAAAAGCTTTTATTTGGAGGATGAGGTGCAAATTAGACTCGGCTGGATTTGAAAAACACAAACAGAATACAGAGCCGGATTTCAGGCTACGTGCCATTCACTGTCCGTCGGCGGCTTCACGTAATGCAAAGGTGCTCGTTTTAGGACAAAAGAAGAGAATGGCAAACCGTGTTATCCAGCCTGTTCAATAAGGAGTTTTTTGGGGGGGTGTGATGAGTTTCTTGAAGAGTGGAGATAATCTGATTAGTAATGTGATACACTGCCGGAGGGAGGGAGGAAGCAGCGAGCCTTTTGAGGATAGAAAGTGGTGCACATCTCTCCTCATATCTCTGAAAAAGAGGACACACTGTTTAAGAAGCTAAGTGGTGTATTATGGGAATGATAGACAACAGGCACTCCTTTGTTTTTTTTTTTGTTTTTTTTTCTTAATCCTGAAGAGGGTTTTGTAATTTTCTTTGCTGGGATACTCAATCAGGCCAACGGGGGATTGGCACTTCAGCTGATTTCTGTTTTTACATGAATATTTATGAGCTTCATTGATAGTATATCATCAAACTGGTCAGTTATGTAACGGCAGACACCTCAGCACCTCTCACAGTTTTCTACTTTTCTGTTGGCGTGAGGCCAGAAGGATTTCTCCAGCAAGCATTAAAATGAAAATACACACAAGACCAAGACTTTTCTTTTAAGGCCTGGGGGCAGTGAACAGCAGAACATTTGACAGTGAGTATATACGTTTGATGCCCACTAAGAGTTATGGGTTTATTTTCCCCCAGTATAGGGTGAAACATGTTTCCTGGTCATTTTAACTCGTCTGAAGACTTTGACAGCTGCATCTACAGGCAACTTTTAGGTGATAACATTGAATTTTACTCAGTAAGTATCTGCTTTTTATCAGCTCTCGTCAGCCACAGAAGAAGCCAACAGGACAGCACCGTTTTAATCCTGCCCAATGGGGACTAATGAGATGGAGCTGAATCCGTCTGCAGAGAAACTGTCTTTGTCATGGATGTTTTTCAGTTCTGGGCACAAGGCCTAAGTCCAGTTCCTGCTGTATTTTATTTGCAGAGAGTGGGTGGGTGTATGGTTCAAGCAATCACACAGGACAATCAAGAAAAAAAAATCTTTCATGCTGGCAAAATATGGGCAAACTAAAAAACATAATCCAGTATAATTACAGTATATTTTTATCATGTACTGTCCAGCTGTTTGCCAATCGCAAACTACTGGAGGGTCCCCCACAGCCACAGCTCAAAAAAAGATCTCTGTCTCTGCAAAGAAATTACATTTTCATGCCACAATTCCTTCAGATATATTTTTGTAAATTGTATTATTCCTAAAAGCAGTAATGCGCCCTTGTGCTTTCTTGCCATCAAATTAAGCAGCAGCTTAAAGAGCAAAGTAACTATATTTCCCTTTATGAGTCATTTGCTCTTTGGAGTATTGTAAGTGTAGGTTGTGTGTACTGGCTTTTCTGTTTTCTTTTCTCACAGAAACTATATATAAAGACTTGATTTTAGAGTTTAAAGCAAACATGAAACAATAACTGTGCTTGTTATGAATCCATATTTGCTTCCTGACATTTATAGCATGCATATTTTTGTAATGCATTCAGTGTTGTTGCAGAAATATAAGGGGACAGTAATTATTTTTAATGATTTTATCTGTTAATTGTCAGATGTAATCTCCAGACATGAGCTCTCTCTGTGAGTCTGCCTTTTTTATTTATTTTCTTCATAGATATAGTATTCAACACATTAATAAAGGTCAGAAGTGCTCGGTGTAATTGTATGCAATTGGCTGCTGCCTGTTATCGCCCTGAACTGTGCCATGGGCAAAACAGAGCTGCATGCTGGTTCAGGCTGCTGTGCTCCAGGCTTTATGGAAGGACGGATCCCCCAGACAGGCTGCTTAAGTTTAAAGTCTGAGTGCTCAAACTGGACCTTTTGCATGAATGCTACTTCAGTTAATCCTCATCCAAGATGGCTCACCACTACTTTCCAGTGACTGGGATTATGCTCCTTTAATCAGCAAGGCCCAATTTCATTCATCTTCTTAATACCTCTAATCGAATGACACCACTTTAACCTGACAACAGTGCGAGCATCAAGGTCTCCTGTTGTTCCTTGTTGTTTAGGAGTGTCTGGTTGTCAGTGATAAAGGCCATAAATAAGATAATGAAATGCCCCGTTAATATTTGTGTTTATGTGGGTCAGAGAGCTGCAGAACGATTTCTTAATTGCTATTCATTTGCTATTCAACTATAAATGCATAGACTTACAGCAGCAAGTGAGCTCCTCCCAGTCTTTTTACATTTTTTTCTTTTACATTAAAGATTCACAGACACAGAAAATCTCTTCTAGTTCAATAGCGACACGTCCATTAAAAGAATTTAGCAGGCAGAGCTACACGACATGTAGAGGCAGATATATAAAAAAAAGCTTTATTCTGTAGAAACAGCAGCATTTTTAGATTTTTTGAATTATTAATCCAAGTTGGGTTTTTCTTAGTTGTGTCCAGTTGGCTGGCTCTCTGTGCTTCTTTTTTAAATTTTATCCTTTGCACATGTCTACAGGGGCATTGCATTAAAAACATAAATAGTAATTTTCTTATAATTATGTCTGGTCTGACTTTTTTAGTAATCACAACCTCTAGTTGCAACTGTAAGATCTTAATGTTGTATCAAGGGTTGATTTGTCACAGTTCTGTGTAATATGTGAAAACATTTGCCTCCCTTCTCAGTTTTTTCCTTTGGTGAATGCAGCTCACTTTGATAAGTGGTAATTGGGATTTTGTTCTTCTTTCCTCTTTGGATTTCATCCTCCGTTGATCGTTTGCCCTTTTCCTCGCTACTCACTATAACGTTCTTGAGTGCTAACTGAAAGGAAGATCTAAAGGGAAGATAATTTCCTTTGTGGAGCGAAATGCAGACCAGGCTTGAACATCTCCAGAAAACTGTGGTTGACGTCAGAGGTTACCCATCCACGTTTGTCACTCTCTACTTCAGATACTCAACAAGGCAGCTGCTCACAGCTCTCATTACTCATTTAAGTCCATCCCATTTGGTCTCGTTCTTTCTGAACTCTGACCCTTTTTCTCGGACTCTGAATATATAAACTGCTATGGACAGTCAGGCATTGTTCCAGACTGGAGAACAGGCCAGAAACTGCGCTCTGAAAGTTATTGCTATTGATCAACAGCCTCACAAATATATTATGCTCATTTAGTGATATGACACGGTAAAAAACTTTAGTTACAAATGTTCACTGAGTGCCAATTCTGTACCGTGTGTGATGACAATCATATTTTCCAAAGATTTTTTAATTAGTGTGTTTGGTGTGCGAATGGTGAGGATCCATTTATAGGAGCAGCACTTCATTTTCCAATCCCCAGATACTGGTACATGGTGGCAGTGGAGAAGTCTGGGTGTCTTTTCAGAAGCAGCATGCTGATGCAAATGCATGCTGGCATTTGCTGACAATGGGAAAATCAGCCTCTAATGTTGGCTTGATGAGCCGTCCTGGGAAAAAAAAGGGGGCGAGCTCGCAGACTGGATCCACCAGTGCAAGCTGCGACTGCGCATATTCTGTTCATCACCCCGAGAAAGCACGCTGATCTCCCCCTTTAGTCATCTTCTCCCCCCTCAGGTCTCAATTAAAGTTTGTCGCTGAAATGAGCACAAATGGGCGCCCACCAGTTTCACCAGGCTGCACCTCAGCAATGGTGTGAAAAAAAAGGCGACATGTTCTCTGTTCTCGTTCTGTCTCCGAGGCTTCGTTCTCGTGTTTCAGTCACATTGTGCTGCGGTACAGACAGGTGTTCTTAAAAGCTTTCCACATCAAAGACCTCTGTTAAGATAAGCTGAAGACATCATAAAGGTTTTGTTTCAGCAATGCCCAATGGAGAAGTTTTTCTTGGGTAGGTGGGAAGATAACAGTGTCAAGAATTAAACCTCTGATCAAAGCAGCAATTTTGTCAGGTGTGCAAGCCTGTAAGTGTAGAATCAGAAAAATTATGACTTTGGTGCCCCTAATGGTTGGATCAAAGCAGATACTGTGATGTTCATCAATACCCCACACCCAGCAACACAAAGACTTCAATAGTTTTCAGCAGTAGTTTCTTACTTCTTGGAAGCATTTTTTAATCACACAAAAATCCACACATGACTTTGATAGAATTCAGCAAATATTTAAACCAGTTCTGATTTTGTTGGGGACTCGCTGGAGCCGTTTCAGAGACCACCAAAGTTCCCTTGGCCCCACTTTGGAAGCCACTCCTCCAGCAGATGAGAATACCGAGTTAATGCAACCATCTGTTAAAATACAGTTCTGGAAGATCCTTTTTCTACTGCAGAGGTCTGTTGCCTTAATGCCCACATATTACAAAAACATATCCTGTAATTAGAAACAAACGGTTCGTGAAATCTGGGTGCAAGTTCCTGAAGTTTAGCCTGTGATGTGAGTCGACTCTAATCCCAAAGAAAGGGAACAGCTTTCATTGGCCAGGAGAAGTACCTGGGTGTGTGTGTGCCTGTATTCTGTTTATGTACACTTCCCAGCACCATTTATTTTTCAAAGTGGGTTGGATCGTCTTTGTTTCCTGCTAAGAACACATGTAGTCCATGTGAGGTGTGTTTATTTGCCATATCTGGTGCCCCCCGAGGTTCCACGGTCTCTCTTCGCCTTACTCACTGTTTATCTTGGTTCAGTGTCTCAGCTCAGTCTTAATATACTCGCTTTCAGGAAGCCTTATTTTCCATTGTTGCAGTTATAAACAGTCACATCTGGCTGGGAGCTGCCCATTACAGTCATAATTTTGGTGGCTTGCAGGTGAGTCGTAACAGTTGTGAGGTTTAATTTGGTGGAAAAGTGAGAGTTTTGGTCATAGAAAGCCAGCATTTACAAAGTAAGTATGTCAGTATGAGTTCATTCATTGAAATTCTGTTTAAAGAGTAGTTCTAGGTTATCAGATGGCGTGCAGTCCAGTATCCTCAATTTTCCACCAAACTCAATCCACTTCTAACCCAAATGCTTACAGGGCTTTTCATTTGAAATTAATCAAAACTGTGCTCACTGGGAAAGTATTTATACTCTAACAGGATCAAGTGGAAATGGGACATCCACAGAATGAAATGTACTGTAGGTATTTGGGGGATGATAGGGTCTGACATTAGCAAGTCTCACATTACCAATTTTCCCTCCTAGACCGCTCTTCTGAGCTGGTCCCAGGATGGAAACCACGAGCAGTATTTGCCAGGTTTGCACGCTCGTGGCCCCACACGGCGGTGAGAAATAACAGAAAAACTCTGACTTCAACAGCCAAAAATTCAGTTCAGTCACTGTAAAGTGCAGAATCATAAGCAGTCAGTGATTCAGATATCAACGGATGCCAAAAGCAAAAGTGAGGCTGAGATCTGGTCCAGCTCTCTCCGGACAAAGTGCTTAGTCACTGCTGATTAGGAGGGACTGTATCCATTATAAAGATTCAATTCATTATAGGTGGGGAAGTAACCGTGCTGACTCAAGGATTTCTCACTCTGTTCTCTGGTGCGGACCCAAAGTATGATTCAGACGTATTAAACAGGATTTTCTTCAACCGCTCGTCACACTGAAAAAGGGAAGTAGATCATTCATTTTTCATACGTACGGCACGCTTTCTGCTTTACCACCTCTCCTCTGAAGCTACATCGTTAACCATGAGGGTCATGGTTCAGAGAAAGCAGTGTCTGTAGGAGGCTGAAAACAAACCACAGACTCTGGTGTTAATGTTGTAGACTTTGAATCCTCACCCTACACCATAACCACACAACCAAAAACATTTTTTTTTTCTCAGGAAAATGGAAAAATGTGATTCTATTTTAATTCAAATATAGTTATATAGATAGTGTCCTTTTTGTCTGGTGGGGAGACTCTATTCTTTCATAAAACTTCACATATCTCCAGTCATAAGCTTATTTCAGTAACCTTAAGGCACATGAAAGTGTCTGAGAACATTATGTGCCACTTTAAAGGACACATATCTTCACTGTAATGAGCGTGGCCTTATTTTGACTTGTGTCCAACACCTCAAATCTAAACCAAAGTTCAGCCACTTCCCTCTCTCAGTTCACTGGTTTTCTTTTGAAGTTTTTCAAGAACTTCATCTCCACTTTCCTGCTTCAAAGACAAATAAACCGTGTGTGCCTCAAAATAACTCTTTAGTTTCCAGTCATAATATTGTCTGACTGAGTTCTCAGGAAATTAGGGAAACACTCGGGGACGCTCTGCTGTATTTTCTTGTCCTTGTGCTGCTACCCAAGGCGTTTTGAGGAAACTTTGAGGAGGCATGGAAGCAAGGGCAGTACTGTGATTTTGAATGGCTTACTCAGATTTGCTTTTGCACAGATATTGAATTCTGAAAGTTTTTTTCTACCAGCAGCACTTGAAATGAAAGGTTAAAACTTGTATTTAGCCTCTCAAGCAAAGGGAAGCAATAATATTTGAATCCACAGAAGAAGCAGGGGAAAAATTACATCTGGAATACCTCATCTTCAGTTAGAATTTCCCTCTTGCTCTTTTTATGCTGTGTTGACTTTTCCAGTCATAGAGGAAAAATGAGTGCACTCTGGAAATCTGAGGACTCCACGTGGTTCCCGCAAGTGGTCAAACCTTTCAGCCAGAGCCAGTGCTCTCATCACTCTGCTATGTGCATTTGCATAAGCAAAACCTGTATGAAGACCCATCTGAATCATCATCAGTCGCAGTAGCTTCTGAATGAACGTGGCATCCCAAGGCTGAAGAGCTTTCACACGGTTAAGGTTTGTTCATAACAAAAACTCACTTCAAATTGAGTTGGACATAAAACACTAGCATTTGGCAAAGAGACATCACGAGACTCTGAGCAGTCCTGTTTGCTCTTTCAGTGGACTCTGATGATAGAAAAGGTTAAATATGCTGCTTGGGTAGGATTAAACATTTCTGTCTGAGATGAATACATGTAAACCTTATTCCATTCTGGAGATAATAATCTTGAAGATTATCTTTCTAGATTAACAATTTTGTTCCCCATCAGTCAGTCAGACAGAAATCTTAATTCATCTACTATTTCCATTTGCAATTTTACAATGTTTGTCTTTTCCTTCTACATAATCTTTTTGCTGTTTGCAGCTGCTGAGATCAAAAATGTTCCTTTGCCTTGCTGATAACACTGGTGGGTCTTGGTCACCACCTGTCTGCTAAAATCTATGGCAATCTTACAAGAGTATTTTTAGAGGAAAATTCCCAGCAGTCCATCTGACTCTGAATTATGTGCCCCTAGTCTTATATAATGAATATGCAACAACCTAATGGGTTGCAAATGAGAGGAAAGTCTGGAAGAGTGCCACCGCAGAAATAGCTTCTAAAAGTTTTGCCATCCTCTGCTTTCTTATCACCAGCTCAGGCTCTTAATTCAGCTGCTTTTTATTTTTTTTTTTGCGCATATTTATTTTACCCTGACAAAGCTGCCTGACTGGCATAGACTAAAGGTTCAAGATGCTTTCTAATTGGGTTGTATGTACATGTATTTACAAATCAAAAACTATAAAAAAAAATTAAATCAGGGTAGTATAAAACCAGGGAGCTACATGCTACACAGTGAAGACGATACAACTTTGCTTTTTAACGTAGATCTTATTCAAATGTTTTTATCTCAAAATTACTCATTTAAAATGGTCCATTATCCTGCTTGCACCTCCTGCATGCATTTGACATCGGAGGGTGTGGGTATGCATCAGGTTTACTCAGGAGCACTCTTTCCTTCAGTCTTCCACTGTAAGTATGACAGGCTGATAGTTTTGAACCCACTCAAGTCATGATACCACAAAATCTTCGGCACATGGAATCAAATTGGGCAGTGTCAGCTCTTTAACAATATTTCCAATTTCCACATCAGGATAAGGTGTCTAACACCAAAAGACTACTGCCAATTTAAAGTTTAAAACTTTTGAAAAGAAAAGAAAAGCCAGAATATTCTTTTCCAGAACTGTAGCAGAGATATCGCACCTCCATGCACATTTTATATTACTGACTCCTGACCATTTTTGCTGTGTATTGCAACAGTGTCTATCAAATATGCTCTTGTAAATTTGCAAAACAAGTTTGCAGTGAGGACAGATGTTGCACTTCCACAAGTCAAATCAAGTCAGTTTTATTTATGCACAAACTATCCTCAGACATGTTACTTACTTCAGTATAAAAAGGAGTCGGCCTGAGCATCCTTTATTAAAAATCTTGTTTTTTTTAAGACTAAATGATTTCATCATTTAGTGAGAAGCTGAACACTATTTGACTTTCCATTACCTAAACAGTCAGTAAATGTGTGCAATGCACAATGATAAATGATGTGAAACAGTATTTAATAAGCTCTGGGCTGGAAAACAGTGAACCTATCATTTAAATCAGAGCAAACATTCCTGTGATCTTTTGTCATGGTCCCTATTTTCCTTCTCAGAAAACAGCTTACATTTGCAATGCAATCTGAGATCTGCGTAGTACATCATTTCTCTGGTCCTTGTGTTGCCGGCTGATATTGCTGTGTTTAAATCCCAACATATTGCCTTGACAACATCATACTGGAGATATATTACACAGTCATTGACTGAGTGTGTTACCCCCGGCCCCACTTTGTCCTTGATGGCAGCACCCTTCCTTAAACTGTAATTTATTTGTTGTTCACTTGTCACTTTTGTTCGTCATCAACCATGCATTTTACCCCTGGCGATAGCTCATCCGTTTAGCATTGCTTTAATAAGAAAGATGTTAGCTGAGCAGAGTAATCCCTTCAGCATGCACAGGATGAAATGGTTTTCAGAAAAATATGGGGCTATTCTGCTGATAAATATGGACGATATGGAGTAGATTAAACTGTTCTCGCAGCAAAACAAGGGAGGGAGAGAGGAGGTACACAGTTGTGGGCAAGGAACAACCACAAGACTAGAGATTTTCAAATCCTCTCCTCAGCCAGCAGCAGAGGTAACACAACTTTTTCTGGATAGTAAGCAAGCAGAGACATTGAGAGCAGCTTCATGATGCCTGTTAGCATTTTTCACAGCCAATCAATAATTGTTCCTCTTTTTATTCCTTATCTCGTTTGCTGGATATTTGCCAGCTTTGGACTAACAGACGTCATAAACACCATCGCTTCCCAAACAACCAAATGAACAGCAGGTCCAACACTGTACTTTTATTGCACCGTATGTTTTGAAAGGTGGGAAATGGAGCAAGGCCCTTATAGGAAATATTTCGGCTTCCACTGACACAGTAGAAATGAATAGTGTAATTTTCGCAGTTTCCGTTCTCAGTGGTTTACCCTAAATTTGGTCATTTGTCACAATAAGCATTTGTTTTTCAAAAGACCAAAAAAGTGTAAACCCTGGAGAGTAGTTTCTAGAGGCTGGACAATTCACTACACCCACAAAATTACAGCGTTGGATGGCGTGAGCAAGATATTGATGATTTTACTGCAAGTTTGTGCTAGTGGATTGTTGTTGTTGAGGATAGGCCGTGAGCTCATTCAAATCTAAAGCACATGCCAATCTGTCAGTGAGAGCATCAGATATTATGATTATATCTTGTGCCATTACATTTGTCAGTATTCAGTAACCAGCAGGACTGTCTCGTGCTTTACAAGCAAGACACCTCATGGACGGGCTGATTAGTCATCTTCAAAGTCTAACCCCTGCACAGCACTTCGGTTTCTCTCTCCAGAACGGCTGATTTCCATCTATTACACAACTGCTATTGACTCCCGTGCCTCCCTGTGAATGAGGCATTTTAATGAATGGAGCCCTTCAACGCAACGTATATTAAAGGTTTTCCCCAGGGTCTGTGTTTGCAGGCTGTGATAATCACTTAATATGCATGCCTTAGGCCAAGCCGGGAGCGCCGTGATCACAGATTATCATTCTGTCTGCTAATGAGTTTATTTTCACAAAGTGCTCCTCCTCCTCGCTGCCCTTGTGTCTTTTCCTCACGCTCGAATATGATCTCACAGCGATACACGGAATATTTTATTTTGCCAGACTTGTGCTCGACTTTCGTTCGCTAACTCCATTCATCATTGTAACCCGAGCGAGATGGCCCAAGAGGATCCTGGGAGGAAGCGATAAACTTGGCTGTTGTTTGGCATCCAAGGGTGAATAACACGCCCTCATCGCGACAGGAAGCTCCTTCTGTTCCTTTCCTGTCTGTCATGAAGGCAGTTGCCTCTTTTTTTATGGAGCAGAGGCCCAGCAGGGGTGAAGAGAAGAGATGTACTGTAGATGCACCCAGGCAATGCTTGTGTTTGCCTTAGGAATGTAGAGTTGACACCCAAATCACACCCACCCTCCACCGCCGGGTTTACACTTCGAAAAGGCCTCGTTGTCATTCATGATCTTTTATAACCATAGACCTTGTACTGCGGAAACCAGTGATATGTGTACGTGTAGATTCTTATCAGACTCATGTTCACGCTAATAGAAAACAGACTTTCATCAGTCAGAAACATTATGGAGGAACAATCGATGTGTTGATTTCTATATGACCTGCAGGAACTCTGACGATATTGACCAGCCTCTCATTTAATCATCTGTAATTGACTCATGCTCACATTTTCGCGACGAAGGAGAGCAAATGTATTAGTATAGTGGAAATAAAATGAGTCTTGCTGAGGATTGAAATCTTGTTGTGTTCTGTTGAGCAGCACTGCGAGTGTTCGAGTAAACCCACTGTGACTTCAGCTTTGATTGTTTTATGACGCACGTTGGGGGAGCTCATGAATCTATAAGGACCTTGAGTGTCCCTGTAATTCCCTCTTATTCATATAGGCGCATACACACTGCTTCAGCAAGTCTAGCCTCAAACTAATTCACCTCGGAAATGAACGACGGGGAAAGAGAAATATGCATGGATTGCTCATGGAATGAAAATTGACCACAGGACACGCATGAAAATCACATCATGTGAAACTGCTGACCCGTTGCAGACTGCAGCTAGAGGCTGTGAAAAAACGTTTTATTTTACCTAGTCTGACCATTTCACCTTTCACAGTTAAAGCCAATGTGTGGAATTGGTTGCAACCTGTCATTTTCTGTGTGCAACCACATAGGTTTCAATAATGTTTCTATCTCTTCCGCCTCAAGTTCTCCAGGCATAATTTGGCTTGTGTTGTTGTAGTGTTTCTATCAGTTATAATACGATTTTGCTCACTGAAGTAACAGGGAGATTGGCTAATGGTTTCATGTCTCAGAGTTTTATTTTTCTCTTCCCATTAAGCTAAAGGTTTTTTACATCCTGCGTGATCGTCTGACTGCTCATGTTTCTTGACCTGTCAGACTTTGGCACCTAACAAGTAATCAGTTCGTTAGTATTACTGAACACCTGCTGCAATATCATGGTTAATTTGTGTCAAGAGTCAAAAACCACAGCAATCATATCATTTCAGCTAATTCAAATTTCTTTTACTACAATAAAATGACTTATTACCATATAGAGTTTATGGGACTGACTCAGAAATTCAGCAGCAAACATATGAAATCTTACTGCTCTCTTTATCCACTTGAAAAGCTAATTTCTTCCTGTATAATTAGCTGGGCTGCTCGAGCTCTTTAAGATCTCTGGATGGTTTTGCAGCCCCATTACATGAACTCCAGTGCTGAAGTAAGAGGGAGTGAAGAAGAAACTTGACGGCCTCGGTGAAAAGACTCTTATCAGTGCACTCAGTGGTGCAGCGGGCACCGCTCTGCTGCTCCGCCTGGACTGCTGCCACCGCTGTTGGGACGCAGACAGAGAGGCTTCTGGCATAAACACAGTTCCTTCTTCAGGACTTTGCGGCTAGCTGCTGGTTTTTAGCTTCACTGAGAAGCACGCTGCACCAAAAAGGGGACGACGGGGGCTGCGAACGCGTTAGCCCCTCTCCCCACGCCGTCATGCTGTTCGTCAGAAATATGTAGCGGGGCGAGAACACGCTCGCCTGTCGCCACCCTGGTGCAATGCGGCCGTGTGGTGGTTGTGTTACACATCATAAATAGTTCAGGAGGATGCTGGCACAGTTTACACTAGGACTGTTTATATCACAGCTTCAGCGACTCGTAAATCTCTCACCTATTACCCCACCAGGCACAGGCGGTCAGTGTTTACAGCTTACATAACATTTCTGCTTGGGAACAGATTTTCTTTTTCAATCTGCACATACATATTTTCACATTTTACAGTGGGACATATTTTTATTATTACTGGTAACCACTCAGCTGCATTAGACACTGCATTGGTCACACTGGTAAACACTATTTCCGGTTATGATGACACATCTCTTTTAATTTCTGTATTAGTATATTAAAATCTGTCCTAGGTTAAGGACCTGTTGAATATGTATGCAGTTTTTTTCCCTGTTAAAATAAATGAAACTAAAGAACGCTAAACTTTCCACAAAAGGACACTGGGAATAAGGGAGCTGAGCATTCCCCTGGTCTCTGAACACCTTTTAGCAGAAGTAAAGTGCTATTAGGCAGGGTGCCCCACATCGTATTTCACACTCAGAAAAATATTCTCTTTATTAGAATGCCAATACTTTCCACTTTAACAAGGCTCGGAGGACTTTCATCGCACTATATCAAAATGACTGGAGGTTTTGGAAGATTGGTTCGCAGCTCTAGATGTGGCCATAGCGCCACATTTACAATACAGTTTGAAGTGGACCTACTTATACCAGAGATTTCACCATTTATTTCTTTGAGTGATCAGAAAAGGTAATCATAAGTTCTTTGAAATGTAAAAAAAGATAAATGAAAACCAAACTTTTTTCATTAGTTCCACCGAGTGAAAGTATTGAGTTACAAGAAATGCTTTTCATGTTTCATTTTTGAGTGTGTTATAATCCATAATTACTCAGAAACGCTGATACAAATGTGATACAGCAGTACAATTTACTGCTGTATGCCATAGGTTATGTTTGACTTCATCACAGAGTGAAAACAGTTCGTTTGGAGATTGTTATGTGGAGATTCACAAGTCATCCCACACGTGATTTCATCCCATGCAGCTGGATGTAAGTTAAGTAAGAACTGTATAGTGTACTTTTCCTGCATAACCTCCTTAAGAATTTAAAGCAAAACATCCAGATATACTCAACTTTGGCTTTTACATTTCCATTTTGCAATCCAGAAGTATCACAATGCATATTAATATTGCATGCACTTTATCGGTGGTGGTCACCCAGTCTTCATAAATGTATACAGAACTGCAGGCAATGGCATTTATATATTTTGAGGCGCTGGCAGATGATTCCTGGAGAAAAACTTCTGAAAATGAATCCCTGTTTCAGAGTATAAATGACTGGTGGTGCTGCTGTGTTTAAATTATGAGCTCAACACACATCAGAGCCACCTGACAGTGCGAGTGAATCGATGCAGCAGATAATCAGACACATTGGACAGGGGATGGATGCTGCCATTCATCATTTAGCAAAAGACAGACTATGCCAATTTGGCATCATGTCATTTATCATAAACATGCATAGCCTTACTAATGGAAGACAACATAATGACTTTATCAATAAGTCATCATCTGTGACCAGTACATCAAAAGCATTGTTTGCTTCATTTCTGTGAACATGGGCTTATTATATTCTGCACACAGATGACAGTTTGTCAAACAAATGACCACAATTAGTTGATCTGAGCCACGTCTTGCCACTTGAAGTGCTGCAGTGTGATGTCTCCTGGCAGTACTGACATTAAAAGAAGAGGTCTGTCACTGCCGTGTTTCCTCTGGTTGCCACAGAGGAGCAGCCACATGAGGCTGATGAAAATCACATTACAAAACCATTCACAACTGAGTGGAGAAAGCGCTTGTTTGCTGTAAAAAAACACGGTCAAAAGAAACACTCCAGCAGGACATCTCATCGTCGTACAAATGAGATTTTCAATCTGAGAGATGGGATCACGAAGCTTGAAGCCATTTGTCATCTCCTTATTTGCACTCGCTGGCTTTTCTCTCAGATGGAGCTATCTGTTAAATTGCAAAGGAAGTGGTCATGCAGCAGAAACAGAAGGTGATGACGGGTGCTTCCTCTAAGCGATGAGATTTCACCAGATTAAAAAAAGCAATGTGCTGATAATGGAACAGCAGCTTTATTCGGCGCCGGCTGTGGTCGGGCTCTTCTACATGTCCTGGAGGCTTGTTGTTGCTAAGCACCTCGGAGCAAAGGTGGTGCTTTTTTCTTTTGTCTTTTGTCTCTCTTTGTCTTTCTCCGACTGCTCAGCCGTGGTGACTATTGTTGCTCATGCTAAGTGCCTCATTTTTTCTTGTTGTGTTGAGCACAAACAAACCACAGCTGCTGCTGCCAGAGACATTAAACACATCTCCTCCTGTGCACCAAAGCATTTTTCACCAGGAGAATCTCCCCGACTTCACGAAGCTTTGATGACGTGGCTGTATGTGGAGCTGCCAACAGAGAGAGGCAAAATGTACATTTATTCGTATGAGAGTAGAGCAGTGGGATCAGCGCTGTGATGGTCAAGTCTCCAAATAGACATGTATGCAATTGCATGTTTGTTGTCCAGTTTCAGTTTTGGGTTTTTGTGTAGATGTAGGATGTTTTGTTGAAGTTCACGAGTCAGTTACCAAGAAAAGTCAATACCAAATATTATAAAAAACATCATTGCACTTTTGTTCAGTTGGGGACTATTTTCAGTCACAGATTTATTGCACTAGTGAGTATTTATGAATGTAGTGCATGAACACAAACAATACCCCTTAGCAGAATCATTTTATTGTTCGACCTTGTTCCATGTGATTTGTCGGAAATAAGAAAAATGCAGAATATCATCAGGCTCATCCTTTTAAGCCCTTCAACCTGATAGCATCAGTTAACTTTAGTCCTGAAAAAATGTTGAAACCCAAATAGCTCTGATAAGAGAATCAAAGGGATTATACACGAGCTGGTTCAGTACAATACAGTTTAAAAGAAATTCCAGTCCTGCTACCATATTCATTTCCTTACTATATTTAAATAGAATATTTCACATATTAACAATTCCATCATTTACAAAATATTCAGTACCAGGAGAAGTAAAGTACTTGTATGAAGAAAGACTCTCTCCCTGTTGCTTTATGGTGTTACAATCCTGAAACTCTTCTTGCTGCTCAGAGCTGAGATTTCAAAACTCACCTGTGAACTGTGTTGAGTTTCGTAACAGGCTGGAAGCACTGTGCCAGACATGAGAACGAACTGATTCTCACCCAGAGTGTTTCCATGATTACTGCTGGTGCTGCAGGACAGTTGGGAAGGAACAAACCTTTAGTTAGCAAAAAACAAAATACAAATACGATGTGCTCATTAAACCACATGACTCCCGGCTTTAACAGACTATTCTATGTCCTTCCAGCTCAAAAAGAAAAAAAGAAAAGGAGAAAAGTCTTTCACTTCAGTAATTGATGTGATTTTGCAGCTTTTGTAATGGTCTGAAATAGCCGGTGTGCTTTGTGAGAGAATGGGCTGCCACAATGAAGACAAAAAAAGGGAGAGAGCTCGAGCTTTTCTGATAATGGACAACAACTCAGTCAGGACAGTTTTCACACTGTACAGTCTGTCTCTTTACCAACTGCCACCCCTCCTTCCCTCCCTCCCTCACCATCATCCCTCATCCATGTTTGTGTTGGAGGTGGAGCACGGCTGGCTGTGAAGCATCTGTCTCTTCTTAGGTTTGGGATTTTCTTCCTCCCTATCTCTTTCTTTTCTCCCATTGATCCCATTTCTTGTCACATATCCAGCCCCGCTTATCCCTCACTCGCACAAACACCCCTCCACTTCATTCCCTCCATCCCTCAGCAAATTTCTACCTGCCTCCCGCCTATGGAGACACAAGTGAGCCTAAGCTCTTCCTGCCAGTGTAGTGGGGAGGGGGGGGACATGAACTGAGCCCCAACAACATGTGGCAGGATTAGCAACCCGTAACGTAAAATGTCAGAACAGAGCCGCTCATTAGTCTATTGATACGCTGCTGCTGACATAGAACAGGTTTGTGCATATTTTTAACATGTAACAGATTTTGTGGATTTATTATTATTTCTGATGTGCTTTAAAAAACATATTGTAGACAGCTGAAACCAACTTCAAATGAATACATCAAGTCGGCCGTTATTTTATTCTTTTATGTCCAAATGTTTGGAAGCTGTCCTTGTTGGTGCGTTCAAAGGCACTCACAGACATCCTGAAATCTGCAGCGCAGAGGGCCAGCTCAACAAACGTTATGAAATAATAAGATCGCTCGACCAAATATAGTTGCTTCCTTAAAATGAATAGGTGGGAACATTCATGATGTATTGTGAGACTGTAAGTACAGATGCAGCCCTTAAAAACTACTGCTACTGGATTCATCCTTTTTACTCACTTCAAACCGGCTTTTTTCTTTGGCGAGTTAAAGGGACCCGAGTTAGGAATCAGGCATCGCAAATATGATGAGGGGGAAGCAGGATGTGATCCGGACCGGGCCCGTCTAGTACCCACAAGCATGAACGAGCACCCGGTTGTCATGAAACAATAAGCAGTCCATACTCCAACGTGTGGCAGTGCTGCAGTGCATCACATGAGCACAGATGGCACAGAGACGGCGCCGTACCTGATATTCACCGAGCAAACGAGATAAAACCTGCTGCGAGAGGCTGAGAGGATGCTCACAGACGATGAGAGTCACTTCTCCATGAAAGAGAAGAGTGGAAGAGAGGGAGAAAGTTTTAACAGGCCAAATAATAACCTGACTAAACAGTCAAAGTGAGTCTGAAAAACGAGACATCCTCTAGATAAAAAGAATGAAAGAACAGGGAGGTTATAGATCATTAGTTATATATTCATTATATATATGAAAAATATAAAGTTCGCTTTCAAATCAAAACTTGTAATTTATGAGTGGAAAGGTTTTCTACTACAATAACTATAATAAAACTACAATAACAATAACAAGCGACTTTAAAGGAGGGGAAGTTGTGAGGTGTTGAAGCAGGTGGGATTTTTGGTTAATGGGTCAAAACAGGCGGGAAGCTCGAATAGAAGCAGCGCGAATGGACGAGGTGTTTCAAATCCATTTCCAAATATATCAGCTGCACAACATGTGCAAAATGTTTTTCCTGAGCTACATTAGAGAGGCTCAAGTTCCCCCTGAAAGGCACCGCAATGAACCATATTTCACAAAATGTCAAGACTCAAGTCTTCACTGCAGCTGGTTTAACAATCTCTGTGCATTTACTTGGTTCACGCCACATTTTCATGCCACTCTGCCTTCATCCATGCAGTAATGTTATACTAAGCAAGTTTTACATCTCTTCACATAAGGTTTTTAAACACACGCTTTGATATAGTAATGTTAATAGCACATAATAGAAACATCATCAGCCTAGCTTTGAAGTCATCTTTTCTGTTTTACGTACATTATCATTTTCTATAATTGAAATAGAAATATGAAATAGCTACAGATTTCAAATGTTGTAGCTGTAAAGTTATTATGCTGTTCTGTTCCCGTTTCCCGGTGATTAATTATTAGCTCTAATCGCAGTTATGTAATTGGTTTGTATCATCAAATCCAAAACCGAAATCTGATCTGTCTGATGTTAAGTTCTCCCTTTTATCTCCCAACATTTGAGATTCTAAAATATGGAAGATTTGTCTGTCATCTGTCAGCATATTTATCCCTAATTACCCCGGCGGAGCGGAGCGCTGACTGCATGAGGCCTGCCAGCCCAACCAGCCTCTCATTTCAGCCTCCAAAGCCCCAAAATCTGCGAACACTTTGTTCCTCCGCTGTCTTTATCTTGTCTGAGACTGGCTCCATCTCAGCCGGTCGGCATTAAGCGTCAGCAGAGGGAACATGTTGTTTTAGACTTGTTGTTGTAAACTGTCCCAGAAACCCCCCCCTGGGCACCAACACTGTGGCAGGTGTATCTTTCTGTGAATCAGAGCTTATGCCTCTGTGGCTGAGCTTTCTGACTAACATTTTCTTTTTTTTTCCACCGTCTGACGTTAAGGTCTGTCCTCCCGACCTTGCTTAAGGCATGGTTTGTGTCGGGGAAGCTGCATGACAAAGGTTTCTGGCTTTACAGCTACACCTGTACCTACGGTAGCTTTCTTGTGTTACCTCTATCTTCCTCTTTGCATCATCACTCAGCTGACAGCGGCTGACAGGCTGCAGCCAGTACAGGACCACAAGTGACTTTCTTTTCTCTTAAACGGAAAAATTTCCTGGTTGCACTGAGAAGAGACACTGAAGAAACAAATAGAATACTTAAACTGAAGTAAATGGATTTAACAATAACAACAACATATATTTTGATTTCTTTTGTTCCTTTATGACTTAAATAAATTACAAGACAATCCCACAAGAAGCCTTGGAACAGCAGCACACAGGCCTTTGAGTTAGCAGGTGTCAGTGTGTCATTTATTTATGGCCAGAGGAGCAGTAGGTGTGATTGGCCTTGGATGTTGACAGCGCTGCGTGTTATTCACTGACCCAAACAGGCGACGCCGTCTTTAGCTAGTCTGCAGCTTCAATCATGTGTGTCAGTTTTTCCAGGTTGCAGTGAGCTTAGTTAAAGTGGTTGGCACATTTTTTTTTCTTTATCCACACGAAAACATGTAATCACATGTGTCTACAACTTGCTTTGTGTCTAGACTTCTGTTAAAAGAAAAAGTAAAGTGTGTTTAATTCAATATATCTCTTTCACGGATGATAAGTGTCACAGTTTGTTATCAATCACTCACAAAGCTGTGGGGAAAATAAAGCATTTGGGTGTTAAAGTGCAGACGGACTGAATCACCTGTGCCGGACACCCTGTTGTCAAAGCTGGCTCGGGGATCTGTCTGGAGAAATTTGCCAGTGCTGCAGTTGTGTCTGACATGACAGTTTTCCTCCCAGGGGTTAAGCATCATTCATATTCATGAGAGCGATGTTAGAGAGCCGCCGGGAGCCGAGCAGTCTGCGAAACAAACTGCAAGGTTTTTTCAGGCCCAGTCCCCTTCCTGTTCAACATTTCTGACAGGACATCATGTCTCTTTTTCGCTCATACAACACCGGTAGGAACGCACATATATTCTGTGAAAATTCAAGAAAATAATCAACAGCCCAGCCACTTTATTTAGAAAGGCCAAATCAATACTGCGGGGCTGCTTCAATCTTAGTTTTATTTTCTGAAGCTGATGTTTCCATGAGGGAGGCGCTTTTTTTTTTCTTCCCAGACGTGTTTTGTTGACTGTAATCTTTGTTTCATCAATTTTGTGTCCATCTTCCGGGCTATTTGTTCATTGTTGTTCTGTTTTTGTACGGCATTTCCCAAAGATCACCTGTCAATCAAACAGCATGGCCTATTCTGCGAGGGCTTTTCTTTGGATTTTTAATTGCATCGGTCTGAGCTGGTGTTGGCGCCGCTCTCCTCAGTCGTTTGCTCATGTATGTGTCTGTTTAATTTCATTAGTACAGTACAATATGACACACAATGAGCGGATGCAAATTAGGTTCTGATCTGCTTTCATGAATCTGGAAAGCTTCAATAAAGTTAAACATTAAAAACAAAACTGTGATCCTTCCATTGAGAAGCTATCCAAGCAAAGCTGAGCAGCAGGACACCATCCAGGCCTCTGTGTGGGGGCGTGGACCTTGAAAAATGAGGTATAATGAGGTATCCACAACAACAAATTTGTAAACAAATTATGGGAGTGCTAATCAAGGTTAGCTGGCATGAAATGTCAGAAAGAGAATTAGGTTTTGGCTCAGAGACCATTAACGGTAATTTGCTGAGGCTAGTTCGGTTTTGGCAACGTGCAGCTGTTTCAGGCCGCGGCAATGCCAGGCGAGTTTTGACGAGACGGAAAGTCAAAAGCTCTGTCGGTGGCCCCTGCAGAGTACAATCTTTATTAAACCCCAAAATATAAAAGCATTTGACAGAACATTGTGAGTTTTTTTTTTTTTTTTGTTCTTGTAACTGTACCACTGGTGGAGCTAAAAATATGTCTTGATCACCACAGTAATCAAATCTACAAGGTTCATCCCCTTGGAGCTTGAATATGATCACTGAATTTAAATAAATCAATTTACATCTTCAAAATGAAACAATTATGCACCAAAAATGCAACATCTGGTCTCCTACAAGAGGCCAGAAATGTCCCAGCGGTGGTTCGTCTGCGAGGAGTGTGCACCTAGACACAATATTAGTCATCCTGCATTTAGCAGTAAACAGTGAGAAAGTCCGGTGATAGACACTCGAGCAGACTGTCGGTAGGTGACGGCTGCGGTAACGAGCCACACAGGGTGAGCATATTGAAAAATGACAAGGCGACACTAAAGTGAAATATTTCCTTAATCCTAAGAATGATGACTCATGCTGTGATTCAGACTGACAGAAATTTAAAGGGAATTGAATGTGGATCCCCAATTATAACAAAGAAAAAAAAGAAATGTGCGAGGTGTCGAAGGCACAGGCGCTTTATTAACGGGCCAATCAGGCAGACTGTGGTAGAATTGTGGAATTCAATAATTCAGAGAGAAATTACTCTTCAGAAGGGAAATGTGAATAATTCAGGGTATTATGACTTAAAAGAACTATCAGCTGCATACAGAATGGAGTGGAATTATGATTAATTCAACATCTGGATTAATGGCGCTTCAGTCACGGCGGCGGTTTACATTGGCGGGTCGGGCTGTCCGCTTACCCTTTACCCACTTCAAGAAAGGGATTATTTTCAGATGCAGGCCTCTGCTGCATTTTCGGCTCAGTGCCAGTTCACTTGCTGTGCCGCGTGCCAGCACAAGAGGAAAACAATCTGGTGAGCTCCAACTTTTTGACTTTTGTGGGTGACGGCACAACGCAGCGAGTGCAGCCCCGCTGTTAAGCAGTCGAGATAATTGAAGGAGACGCATCTAGTGTGCGGCCCATAATCACTTGAAAACTGCGGAAGGGGAGAGTCATCTCAGCGGCAGACCTGCTAACACAGAAGCTGTAGATCAGGACAGTAAATATGAAGAAGCACTGAAGCAGTTATGTGATGAAAATGTACACAGGATGAGGAAATAAATCTAAAGGCTGGAAAGATGAAATTGTGGCCGGAAGGTCAAAGCTTCCAATCAGCATACCGACTGGAGAAAGTCAATGAGCAGCTCTCTCTCTTCACCCACTGTCTGCTCCCTCCTGACGGACTCATGTGGCCTTAAACAGTCGTCTGAAATTCTGGATAATTAAAGACACTTTATGTAGATGTTTTTATGTAATTATCATCTTTCAAGACGCTCCTGATGGTGACTGAAGTGTGGTGAACCTATATGCTGGTTGTAGTGCTGCAATGTGTGACTATATTTTTTTAATTGGCAGCTTCAGACAAACTTTTAAAGAGCATTTAAACTGGGCAGGTGCTTCCAAACTCCACCAATGTATCATGAAAATCTCTGTTTTTGCTGTAATTTGATCAGCACAAACAGCATACAAAGAAAGGAAGTGAACGTTTTTTTTTGCTCGCAAGTATTATTCACCTCAAATATTCTGACAACACAAACATGGAGTTTTTGTGGCATTATAAAAATTGCCAGAGTAAAAATAAAATGAAATATCTGATTAAAACCCCAGTTTTACTCGGTTTTATTGATTCCCAGCAGGGATAAATTTGCTCCATCTACATATCGTTGGTTTCATGTGACAGCAACACAGCTCTGTTTTTCAGTGATTTCTTTATTTCTCATCATTTGCTTAGTCCGTTCTCCTACTCTCGGTGGGGAAAGGCTGTAATCTTGGGTTGGGTCTAAATAAGCTTACAAACACAATTCAAAAAATCTTATTGAAAAAAAAGCACAGCAGTTGTATTTGGAGCTACGCTCTTATTACCAGTATGTCATTTTTGGCTTCTGTTGCCTCGTCGTCATATTTGGGCTTAAAGTAGACAGCAATTACTGCCAATACCCAACCCACATAAACACGAGACCGCTGAGATGAATAAGAGAAAACAACAATTCCCCCTCTAGATTGTCTCCAAGATAAGCAAAAGAATTAAAAAGGTTTAGCAATCAAAATTAAACTGAAAGAATCCTAAATGACCATTTTAACTCATATTGCAGCGAGTCTCATCGTTTCTGCTTCCTGAATTCAGTCAGAATTTAGCAAAGCGAGCCAACACGCTGTCACGAGGTGGGATGATAGCGTGAGACTGGTAGCTCTGGGCTCATTTGCTTGCTCAGGGCTTCCATGCTGATCAGAGCTGAACATAATACAAATTGTTGATGATTTAAAGGCAAAGTGTAGAGCTGTGGGGCTGCTGCAGGGCACCATGACAAAACAAGTCTGGCTATTATTTTTGTGCAAGTGATGTCTTAAAAATTACCGAGAGACAAGCAGTGATGATCCGAGTGTGGGTGCAGGTTTTTTTTTGTTTTTGTTGTTTTTATTTCTTGTATTATTGTTCATCATGTTTGGCCTATTTCCATTTATTGATATTACAGAGTGGGAGTGTTCGGGTTGCATTTGTATACAAAACTTCTATTGTCAGATTTTGTTTACTCTCTTGAAAAATCAATCACCCTCCTCCATCCGCTGGCAGACAGCGAGTTTGTCACGTCCAGAGCTCAACCAGTGATAAAGCACTTTCCCACTTTCCCAAATGGATCGCCTGCTTGTTTCCAAGGTCACTGCACTAACTACCATCTGTGACTCTGTGTGTGTGTGTGTGTGTGTGTGTAAGCACAAGAGTGAGGTTGTGACTCGTGTGCACACATTTGTTGCTGCGTATGTGCGCGAAACATGGAAGTAACTCTGGCTCACAATGTTTGTGAATCATCATGTGATAATATGAGTTTCTGTAAATGGATATTTAAATATAGCAGGAAGGAATTATAATACCATTATAAGACTTTTATTTCTTTTTTATATATCAAATCAACGTATTAATTTATTCAAGACATATATTTAAAGAGACACATCATTACATCATTAAAATGTTCATACAAAAATTAAATTGTGTGTATGATAATAGATTAATTGATGTTTATTTGCAAAATATAGCAGCATATTTATAGATATGGGACTATTTATTTTAAACTTAGACTCATCCGTATCTTCTTTTAGAAGTTTTCAGTTTTGACACAAGATACCCTCCGTAATGAGGCTGTTTTTCTCGTTCCCTTTCACATGTAGGTCAGTTTCAGCTAACTGACCGCTGCGCTCTGACTGGCTTCCCTTGTTCCATTTTCTCACTGTGTGGTTGAGAGTTGACAGATTCAGTGTGACGCTTTGGTTTCAAACAGATTCCCAAAGGCCAGAACTGACTGTGCTCAGCTTTATTTGTGTCATTGCCGCTAAATATGCAGCGGCGAAAGGACGCAGACATATGAACTCAATCACTGTTTTTAACGCTATGGGATTTTGAAATGTGATAATTCTCTTTATGTATGTTTGGCACTTCCCACTTTGGTTTTAATTCCTGTCATTATCCTTTAAGTAGAGTCATGTTTCATTATTTTGACACAGTGCTGTAAGATTTTGGTGTGGGAAAACAACTGACCCAAACAGTTTTTTTTGTTCCGTCTCAGCAAACAAACACAATCCCAAGTATGAATCCACAGCCGGCAAGCAATCTGAAATGGATTGTGCTCTTGAATCAAGGCTACGGGTGTGTGTAACTAAGAAAAAAAAAAGTCACTGACAAAAAAGAAAAATTGAAGAGGCTCAAATGCATAAAGTGATTCATTTTATTACATATCCAAAAGCCAAGGCAAGGCAATTCACACAGCATATTTCATACAAAGTGTAAATAGACTAGCAGCAGCATTTTGGAAAAGCTGCAGTTAACTACGGTCTTGCTCTGGTAACCCTCAGAAACTTACTCTTACAATAGTGTTATCTGCTCAAGATGAATGTGTGGATTGATCCAAACTCAATCACACTAAGACTTTTATTCAGCAAGAGGTAATTCTGGCACATTCAGTCATTAAGTAGATCACCGCTCGGGCAAAGTGTGTCAATGGAGGCAGTGATTTCCAGCACAACATACCTTCTTCAAAGGTGCATGATGAAGGGGAGGTGGAAACGACAACAACACCTGCAGTATAAAAAACAACTTTATAGCGAGACCGTTGTGTGTGAATTGGGCCTCAGTTATCCACCAAAAGGCGAATATAGATTTGAGTATCGTCTGCACAAGTGTGATAATTAATGATGTTGTTTTGTAAAACTTGGCTCGACTGCCTGCTGTTCTGTTGAGGGCACAACGGTGCCAGAGAGCTCAACACATTTTACCAACCTTTCCAACATCAGAGTGTGATCAACTGTGCAAAAGCAGCAATGAGACCTGATAATACAAAAATAGAAATTTGATCATTCTCCAAAAGGTGACAATATTTAAAACCAATATTCAGATGTCCTTCTATTACATATGGGGCAAGCATGTTTGAGTGTTATTTAGATTGAGGTCCTACAGAGTTTGTGCCCTAACTCAAGTAGCTGTTGAGTTCATAGCGCACATAAAGCACAACACTTTCCGCCTCTTACAGCATTTCTACTGACTGCACTTCGCTGCTGGTCTGACAGCTCATTTAAATTTCAACACTTACGCATTTTCTAAGATGTGCTTAAAATGACCGAAACCTTAACTTTCACATTTTTCACACCGTACCATCTGCTGTGGGTCTGCAGCAGACAGGATATTTAAAAAAAAAACACAGTAAGTTACTTTACTGGCTTGAAAGAGGCAGTCGCACACTCAGTTGACCGTTTTGACTCATGTGGCTTTGTGCCAACTCTTGGACTTGTGACATTGGCGTGGAGTCCATTCAGGTTTCACTGCTCACGCTGCTTCATTCAGCGATCACACAGCGGACTGTGTGATGCTGCTGAAAATGAAAATGTTTTGTTTTCATTCCATCTGTTGACGTCAGCTGTCAAAAACCAACACCGTCTATTCAGGCTTGGATTGATTTTTTACTTAATGTCAGCAGCAAGTCTTGTCATAATGTTTTCAGCATCATCAGGAGGTGCTTACGTTACAAAGAGCCAGATCAATATTACCATGGTGATTTTTTTGGGTGGTTATGGCTTATCATTGATACAGCTGATTGGTATGAACTTGTAGGAGGCATGTATTATGTAAACTTTTAAAAAAGTGCTACCTTTTATACATATAAATACAATTTTTAACTGTGAAAATATATCTCATTAACTGTATCTTTGTCATATTTTTCACTATAACCACATCCCATTGCCAAAAAACATTTTATGTAAAAGGGGAAGGGATGGCAGATATTATGATATAATACGTTATAATTTTATTTTTGGCTCTGTGGATAGCCAGTGGGATTGAAGTCTTTGATCAGAGAAACTGGCTGGAAACTCTCAGACTTGAGACTAATTTGAGTCCAACCTCTCCCTCTGTATGACTCCAATTAGCAAGTATTCACCCTCTGTGGGTGACATTGAACTTCAGCTTGCAGAACACATGGTTATAGCATTGTACCTGAATACTGAAATACTGAATGTAATTTTTTCAGAATGCCGCTTAAGTAGTATGAAAATTTCTTTATTCATAAGAATAACTGTAGCCCAGGGCATGCAAAGGAGCTGCTGACAAAAGCTAATTCATCAGTGCTAATTTGCTGTATGAGAAAGAGAGTTTGCCTGTGGTGCTTGTGTCAGTGTTTCCCCTTTTCTTTCCATGCTTGCTGCTTGCTTCCTCATATTGCAGCCTCCTCTCTTCATATGCACACTATCTTTTCCCTTCCCTTATTCTTTGCATATTGTCCAGACCTGCATAGTTGATGCAGTGCAATCTCGTATGAGCAGCTACACATTAATTCAGCTGCATAGATTCGGGTCTTAATAATTCTAGTTAATTATAACTTTTGGGTGCACATATTTCCAGATAACCCCTCGTAGCTGTGAAGAAAAAGTTTACTTGTGTTTTAGGAGCAAAGGTGGAGTTGTATGACGTGGTTGTAGTGACTGTGGAAGATGGTTTTGGTGGACAGTGGTTTCTTTCAGCTAGAACCATAATCATTCTCTAACCTTAACCAAGTAGCCTTTGAGCCAAAACCTAACCAAACCTTAACTATAGTGGTGGCAGATGAGGAAGAAGTCGTAAAATGCAAACATATCTTGTCAGTTAGTTTGGAGGAGTTGTTGAGCATTTGATTTTATTCTCAAATAAAGTGATCCAGATACATTGGCTAATCTTTGGGATTGTGAATAACCTCTTATTGTCTTTTTCTTGGATAATCAGTCTTCATTCCCTTTTCTAAGATCTGAGCTGTTACTCTGATGAATATGATGCTAACAGATCTGATCAAAACAATGGCCAAAAGTTTTGATTAAGACCCAACTTGGAACGGATCAAAATAGTCCGCTAGGAACCTTTCTCAAAAAGCGCCTCAGTTGTTGGTGCTTGAGGGAGCTGAGAGTGTTATTCGTTCCCTTTCACACCCACCTCCTCCCAGAACTTTCAGGGATTCAAACCAGCAGCCTTCTTCTCTGACCTCCAGGCATCCCACATACGGGGCGCCTGGAAGAGACAAGTTTCCTTTGTGTTGGCTTTCCTGTGGTTTTCCCCCCGCTGAGTGTGTTTGCTCTCATAGTTTGACACACAGTATGCCATTCCTACACACACCACATCTCGCCATCAATATTCGCTGCTCGTCTGGAAAGAGAGGTGAAGGCCTGCGCGATATCTGAGGCCTCGCATCTGCGCTTCTCTTCAACTGTTTTATCAGCATAAATAAATAGCTGCACTTTTAAAGAAACAAATGAGGTTGCCTCAGGGTTCAAAATACACTCTCGTCCAGAAAAAAAGGGTGGGATTTCAAGGTATGATGTTCCTTAGAGGGACAAATATTTGAGCAACCTTTTCTCTTTATTTGTTCTTTTCCCATAGATGTGGCGAGCTGAGTAAAGCTGCAAAAAGCATTCCTCCCACTGTTGAACACTTTTTTTGTCTCCTAGTTTGCGATGGCTTGGTGATGTTTGCAAAGACTAATGCTCTATATTCAGTGGCAATGCTAAAACAGTGGCTGAGAATAAACTGAGAAGTGTGGATTGTTGCTTCTGTTTGAGTTAAATTAAAACTCAGTCAGATGGAAAATACTCAAAGGTCCAATTTTAGAGATCAGGACTGAGGCAGCATGTGAAGCCAAAGTGATACGAGGTTACCCAGAGAGTGCAGACCTCCACCGGTGGGGCACAATCCTCCATCAGTTTCAATTATTTCTGCATCCAGACTTCCATCAAGATATAAGCCATTATTTTTGGACTATCTTTTTCATTTGTATTCTATTTGATTTTTTAATTTCGCATATCAAAGACTTACATGCATTAGTTACCCAATAACATCCAATTGAAATTAGCTCCAGTCACTGCAGGGAACTATTGTGGTAAAAGGCTTTCGTTGGAGAGTTAATATTTCAAAGATAAGCTCACTGTGCCTGTGTTTCATCTCTTCGTTCTTTCGCCATTTGGAAAGGTTTCTTTGCTTTTACGGTGAATAAAACCGTGATGCTCCAGTACAGGACCTTTGCTCCACTGTAGCTTATGAAAAAGTTTCTCTTCTATAATGAAAATGTTTTGTATGTTGTCAGTGCCATCTCGTATATAGGTATGCGGGTTTGTTCGAAACTGCGCCTCAAAGCGTACCCATTCATCTCAGAAAACAATTGCAGAAACACCACAACGACTGAGGTTGAACATTTTCTGAAAAGATGAAATATTTTTTGTGATAACTTACAGTCTCTCTCCTCTTTTTTCCTCTCTCCCTGTCCGTCTCTATCGTTGCTGCCTGGTGATTTCCAAACCACCTCTTTGCCTTTGTTCATCTCCATGTCTACTTCAAGGTAAGAGACTCATCTTCTGTGAACATTTGTGTTGTGAATTTTGTGAATATACCCTCGGATTTAAAGTAACATCTCGCTTAAATCATTATACTGAGGAATCCACATTGATTTGTTAAAGCAGAGTCCCATCAAATGTGATGCGACTGTATTAATATTCCTCGAAAGGCGAGAAAACAGAGTGTCAGGGCAATAACCCTGGGCAATGTGCCTTGTACTGCAGATGTGTAGCAACTACACTCTCTATGAAACCCCAGGACAGAGCTGAAAAAAGTGCTTGTTTTTGAAGGAGCCCCCCTTATTAAGGAGTGAAACATTCTTAAATGAATTCTGGGAAGGTTTGAAGTTAATCTCCCTAACCCCCGAGCTCCTCCACAGCCATTAGGAATCAGCCATCAGCCTTGCTGCCTTTGAAAACAATCAAAGCTGCTCTTCTGCTTGTGTTGCTGTTGCACTGACGTTTTTCAAGCTCCAAAAAAACCCAGAGATTAATATATCAGACCCGATTATCCTTCTGATGCTGCTGTTTCGGTGAAATTAAATGCATGTGTGAATGGCGCTTCTCATTTGGGCCCTCTGATATTAGCTCCTTTTTTTTTAAGATAAGGACTTACTTAATGGGTACACTATTCAATTAAAAGAAATCACAGAGTTTGTTACAGCATCAGCCACATCAGACTCAGTGAACATGATTAACCGTCCTCTAAAGCACGAAGTCACAAAATCCCTGAGACTCGTTCGGTGCACTGTCACAGTCTCCCTGCTGCTCTTTTCTTTATTCATTCTACATAGAGCTCAACATCTGTCACAGATCATGGAGCAGGACAAAAAAAAAATAACCTTCCCCTTTTTCAGTTTCTAGCTATGAGTGGAACTGAATGTGAAATGAAGTGGCAGTGCTAAAACAGACAAAGCTGAATTACTAAAGTGGGGCCAACATATGTGAATGATGAACTCGGTCTGATATGCTTTTAAGATAGCTCGCTGCATCCTTTGCGCTGACCCACCACATCTCCGGCATAACTGTGTAATTTGTGGTGGAGGATGACAGGAAGCCGTAAACAAAATAGCTGAAGCACTTAACCACCTCTGCCAAGTACAACAGTCTTCCCCTTAACTCAAGCAAACACTCGGGAACAACACCAGCTAACCATACGGAGTTCATCCCCGCAGTTCATTCCAATTTGAGGCGCGTTTGCACTCCTGTTGATTCAGACATTATTATGAAACAAAGCAGATTCAATTAGACAGAATAAGAAGCAGAAACACAAACCAGGAAAAGAAAAAAAACTATGCCTTCCCTTTGTGCCTTATCTCCTAAGAGCCTACCGCTGCAGTCCTGAGTCTAATCTCCTCTTTGTTTTGCCTGGCATTGTTTTCTCTTGTGTCCATCACTCTTTTCTACTCCAACAGTTTATCTCAAATTCAGGGAAATGTACACAAAAATACCTAAGGCTGCTCAAAGTGTGTGTTGAGGAAGGGGTTGGGGGAGAGAGGTGGGCACTAGCAATTGGACCAAAAAGCCTTTGGCCCAGCAAAATATCCAGGAGCCTCTCTTGACAAAGCTGTGTATTGATTTTCT